>OX336418.1:9461500-9651710 GCA_946903255.1 Schistosoma spindalis | reverse complement strand
TCTTCAGGCCACTTTGAAAAAGAATCAATAACTACAAGCGCATAGTATTTGCCAAGAAACGGACCACAATAGTCTGCATGAATTCTCTGCCAGGCCTCAGACGATACTGGCCATGGAGTCCACTTCGAATGCTGATTTTTCAGCTTATGACACTTTTCACAATTGTTTGCTGTACGACAAATATCTGCATTTATCTCTGGCCACCAACATGTGAGCCTCGCCAATGACTTCATTTTTTCAACACCTAAATGTCCACTATGAAGATCTTCTAGGACAGATTTACTCAATGAAGGAGGAATAACAACACGATCATTTAAACACAAAATACCATCAGAAGTAGTAGATAGCTCATCCCGCTTTGAAAAATAGATAGGAAATCTACGTTTCAAATTAGCATTCCAACCTTTCCGTATAGCTTTAATTATACATCCAAAGTATTTACGAGTTTCTCTAATGAGATCTGGACGTTTCACTGGTAAAGGTTGCACTAACAAACAGTCTGAAGTATTTACAGGTTTATCTTGTAATGACTGTCGAGAAATGTAGTCAACATGTTGAATTTGTTTGGCACTCCTGTGCTGAACCGTATAGTCATAGGCACTCAAAGCAATACTCCATCGTTGAACCATAGCAGCTGAGGAACGTGCTAAGGATTTTTCAGGATGATAAATAAACTTTAAAGCCTCATGATCAGTAACAATAGTGAATTTCTTTCCGAATAAATATTTATGGAGTCTTTTAACAGCCCAATACACAGCTAATGCTTCTCGCTGAGTCTGTGAATAACCTTGTTCAGTAACAGTAAGTTTGCGTGAAACACAAATAACTGGTCTACCCTCCTGTTCCAAAACTGCGCCAATACCCACAGGTGATGCATCAGTGATAAGTACAGACTGTACACTAGGAGAGTAAGTTCGAAGAACGTAAGCATGATTCTTGTTCCTCACTCCATTTAAATGAATTGGATGTCAAAATATTAAATAAACAATTTGCACGACAAGAAAAATTAGGAATAAAACGGGAATAGTATTGAAGAGCACCCACTAGTGAACGTAGTTCCGTAAGATTTTTTGGAGACGGTGCATTTGCCAGTGGAGCTAGTCGTTTCATATCTGGTCTAAAACCATTACCATCAACTAGGTATCCAAGACATTCGAAATTAGATACACAAAATGAACACTTATTTGGATTCACTGTAATATTCTTCTCAATTAAACGACGCAATAAAGCAATAAGTCTCTGGTTATGAACTACCTTATCAGAACCCTGGACAATGAGATCATCTTGATAAACTTCAACGCCCTCAAGATCACTAACTACATTATTCATGACTTCCTGAAATATAGCTGGAGAACAACTTAGACCAAATGGAAGGAAATTGTATTTGAACAGACCAAAAGGAGTATTAATTGTCGTCAAAATAGATGAAGATTGATCTAAAGGGATTTGGAGATAAGCATCTTTTAGGTCAACTTTCGAGAACACTTTAGAACCATGAAGTCGATTTAGAATATCTTCAGCCTCTACCGTCGTGCACGTTTGCTTTAACAAACGGGAATTCAGTGTTAATCTATAATCACCACATATTTTAGGGGTTTTGCCATCCGACTTCAGTGGCGTAACAATAGGAGTACCCCATGCTGAGGACTGGATCGGTTCAATTATGCCTTTCGCACACAAATCGTTTAATGTTTTATGTACTGCCTCTCGAAGACCATAAGGAATTATTCGTCTTTTAAGAAAGACTGGTTCACCCTGCACTTGAAGTTTTATAGGCTGAATCTTCATACCTCCACTGCACTTAGCACACGTGGCTATCAAATCTTTAAGTAAAGCATCATTATTTTCTTTAGAAACTAGGAAAGACAGCTCCACTTTAAGCCTTTTCAAATTCCTTAAGCCCAGTATTGACAGTCCTGTTTCGCTAACTAAAAATTCACAAGGTATGTACGAAGAATTATCATCTCTTATTAGCAACTCACAACATCCTCGTATAGGCAGTCTGTGTCCAGTAATTCCCAATATTGATACCTCAGTGGGTCGTACCACAACATTAGGATCTAAAGATTTCAAGTTCTTGAATGAAATAATGGACTCTATACTGCCTGTGTCCACAATAAAGTCATGACATGAACCAAGAGATGTATATAATCGCTTTTGAATATAAGTATTACCTTTCGAAATGGTAGACAAAGATAAATGATCATTAGGAACAGCTGAATTATTGGAATCTAAATTACAAGATTTAGTACTACTTGAGGCAAAATGAATTGTAGCTTTGCATACTGTTTGAATGTGTCCTATCTTACCACATCTAAAACATTTAGCATTACGAAATGCACATGAATTACGAGAATGAATTTTTCCACATGATAAACATTTGCCAAACTTGGTCTCACCTTTGTGAATTCCTTTGCAATTCCCTGTTGAGATATCTTTCATATTTCCACGAGAATAGGAACCACTGTTAAACGAACGCAATTTTGATTGACCCTGAGATTGTATTTCATCATGACGACAAAGCAAAGTATTAGAAATATTCATCGACTGGATATCAAGTTCATTCACTGCCTCGTAGTTAATACACACAGTTCTAGCATCTTGAAAGGAAAAGTTCGGCATTCTTAACAGCTCTCTTTCCAAACCCGGCAAGTTAATTCCTGCAATTAATCGATCTCTCAGTTGCACATGAAGTTGATCACCAAAATTACATTTGGCAGCTTGTTTCTGCAATTCAAGAATGAATTCCTTAACCTTTTGGTCATTTCGACGAGTCATCTTATGAAATTTAGCCCTTTCACGGCATTCAAAACTAGTGCACTTTACATGATTTAATAATAACTCCTTAATATTTGCATAAGGAAGTGAGATAGGTTTTTCTGGATATGCCAAAGTTTTCAATAAGCTGTATGCTTCTTTTCCAATGAATGTCAGGAAATGTGCCACAATTTTATCACCCTTAACATCCTTCTTGGTCATGCTCCAAATTTCAAACCTTTCCAAATAGTCCTCAAAAGCTTCAGAAGTTGAATGAATATCTAACTGTTCCATCGCAGGCTCCATCGCGACGCCAATATGATAATTAGAAGTAATTGAATTATAGTATGAACTAATAATCCCAGGGATAACGTAATTGAATCAAGAAGTACTACACAAGCACTAACGAATGTACTGTATTTAGAATTCGAAATCAAACATTCAACAAGTACAAAGGAGTCATTAGTTCATTCAAACACCACAGTAACCCAGTAATCCATCTTGCCCAATCGGAAAGTGTTGAGAAAAGTTACGTGTTACTGGTATATTATTTAAAACGTTTGATGTTGGGTAACCTAGTAATCCATCTTGCCTAATGGGAAAGTGTTGAGAGAGGTTACGTCTTACAGGTTTATCATTTAAAGCGTTTGAGGGTACTCGTGAGGCTCGTTGGTTTACTGTGGTCTGTCCAGTATTAGGCCTACTTACATAATGATTGAAGTGGCCGTCTTGTGAGACATTTGAACCAGGTCTGCCCTTATATCCTCCCCTACGATGCGTTGGGTAAAGCATGGTGTCGGGAAATATAGTCTTATTTGTATTGAGTAGGGCCATCGTAATACTTTTATTATTGGGTCTAGAACCAGAAGGTTCTGTACAAACATTCTTCTTACGTGGCATAGACTTTTTAATCTTGACAGTGTTTTTAAGAGCTGTCGCATTACGACTAGGTATTTGCTTATGGGCTTCTAATGGTAAAATGGATACTATCGGATTAGTGTAATCAGTAGATGTACATTGCTTATCAGATGTCACTACAGGCATAATAGGTAAGTTACCACTCTTCGTTGGCAGATCAGAGTACTGGAGAACATGAGATAGGGTATCAGTATCAGTGGATCCAGCAGCTGATGCATCGTGATTTTTTATGATCTCAACATCTATATTTTCGTTCACGGTACGCTTTTGCGTAAGTCTTTGATTGGTGGTCTTATCTGAGACTATGCGAACGCTTCTAAACTTCGTAAGCGCACATATCAGCCGCTCAGATTCTTTTAACTGTTCAGCTAATATATGAGAATCAAACCTGAACAAGACCGGGCACGAGTATTTCTGGTGCTTCTTAGTAAGTCGGATGCATTGGCATGGACTGTCTTGAAGGTTAGATGCTTTTAATATCGAATTCCTTACAGTTTTATTGGGGACTTTGTCAGGTATATTATAAACAATCACGTTATTACGAGAGACTATTCGCTTGGTAACTTCACTAGCGATAAAATCGATAACAGATTCTGTTTTTATAATGTCATCAAGTTCCGCAGGAACGATGTCTTTTGACAAAAGCAGTTTTAAGGGTGATAGTGTCTTTAGTTCTTGCTTAAGATCATCATGCTTTGATAAAGAGCTAGAAAGTGACTCGACTTTAGAACGCATGTCGCTTAGTTGCTTAAACAGAGTGTTTAATTCACTATTCATATCATCGATCCTTTTTGATCTTGAGGTGAAACTCATTACTAAATTAGAAACAGAGTCATCCAGCAGCACATGTGGTGTAAGATCAGTCGCAACATTATCAGATACAAAAGGAGTAGCGGAGCAAGAAGAATAGGTAATAACGGAATTGTTAATATCTGAAGAGTTAGGACTTTTCCGTGCTCGTTTTTTTGACAGTCGACCCATATTGCTTAAAGTATGAATTCTAAAGCTATGTATGATTTATAAACTAGGACTCAACGATATACAATCAATATATATTAGATAGTGTTATCGTAACGCAAACTTCAAACGTATGTGGGAATGTGCGTCACAATCACGAGCGCAGTTCCCTCAGGTACGAAGGTAATTCATGGGTGCGTAGGTTAACGAATGGTGAGCTTGAAGCTGTTAAACCGCTGCTGATATCTGGTACAGCAGCATTCCACGTCAAGCATTTTGTTTACCAATCATATGGTAAACGACTGACTGATCAGGACATCTGTAATATGCGGTATAAATTGTTCTCAAACGCGAACCTACCAGGTAAGCAATTTGCAAAATTATAATGTACCCCATAGGTGATTACGGCAAATTACAAGCTCACATAATATCCTTGGGTGGGCTGTGCGAATACGAATTAGACGAAGAGAACTGTCTATCGTATTTTTTCTTCATGACTGCCGAGCAATTGAATTGGGCTGGTTACTTCAGTAACGTTATTGGTTTTGACGGGACGTACAAAACGAATAACCAGAACGTCCATTTATATCAAATAGTTGCACTTGACATGAATTTTAAGGCAATACCCATCTGCATTGCCTTTTTAAGTAATGAAACGTCCACGTTAATTTCTACCTTCCTGAGTTTTTTCCTACGGTGTACCAACAATCGACACGTGGTAGGAATCGTGACCGATGGCTCACCTGCGATAGCTTCTGCTATCGCGCATGTGTTTCCCAATGCCCACAATATTCTGTGCCGCGTACACCTACTTAGGAGTGTGATAAAAGGGTAAGTGGACAGTTCATTAACATTATCTCATTAACCGTTTATGTAGAGGGTTGGATCAGAAATTCTGCAGCTGTTCTTTCGTCTTATGTTGACTCGAACAGTTGAAAGGTAAATCAAAGTTTGCATAACATTATATTTCAGTTTTAACAATGTGCTTTCCATAATTGAACTGTCTGACGGAACGTTTGGTAGATACGTCAGAGAACACCTTATACCAAGGAAGCACAAATGGGCGAGTGCTTTCCGACCGCAAGCAACGCTTTTCCAACTGAATAATACGAACTTCGTAGAGACGAGTCACAGAGTGTTGAAGATGTATAATCTTAATCGTAAAACACCCGTGCTCAGATCGATTTTTAGTGTGCTGCTTCGGACTGGATATTGGATGGAAGCAAGATTACAGAAATATTCGACGGATTGTCGTAGGAAAGCGGACATTGGTCGACTTCAGGAACGACTAACACCAGCTGCCTGTCAACTACTGAAGCGACACCTGCGCATTCCTATTACGCAGTCTGTATTGTCAGAAGAATCATTCAGGGCAACGGACGCCACGGGAACGTACTGTGTACATATCGATACTGGTCGTTGTTCGTGTTCATTCTTCATTGAAAACGGTTTACCATGCCGTCATATATTGGCTTACTACCCACAAAGTAATACTGATGTGAATGTACAGTCTATTTGTGACCGGTGGTTACACAGCGATGCTTATTTGACTCATATCGCAGTTGAGAATTATATCCCAGTGCAATTGAGTCAGCCGAACTTGAGGAATGAAGTTCGAGATATAGTCAGGCGAATGTCTGACGAACAAATCACTTTACTTCATCGCTTTCTAGTACACGGTGGACTATCAACAACATCGTTTGATTTGTACGCCCAGTCAACAACGTCGACTCACGTTACACAACCGTTTGTACAAGGAAGACCTGTTGATTTGGATGATACGCTCAGTCAACCTGAGGAGGAAACATATAGTATCAACTCTGAAGAGTTAACTGAACGGGACATCCAAAGTAAAGAAGAGGATAAAGAGGATAGAGTATGCGATATCTGCAATCTTGCGCAGCCGCCTTGTGAAACAAATGATACGGTTGATTGGGTTTTCTGTAGATGTGACGCTATGTTTCATACCTTCTGTGCCTACGACCCATCACCAAACATCCGAGCAGTTCACTGTCCTATGTGCCGCGCCATTTCCAACTAAATCGAGAACGAATAAAGGCCCTTTTCAGGGCTACCCACAATTTAATTTACATTATTTCTGTTTTTCACATCTTTTCCATGGCCAAGGTCAAGTGATTAAGATATCCCTTAGAGATTAATAATCGAAATTAATGTCTAATGGGATTATCGTTTATGTTTTTGTAAACTTATTTCAAACGTTTATTAGATATAAAGGTTAAGAAAAGTTAGACAACATTTTGTCATCTAATGAACACTAATCTAGTAATTTTAGATTTAAAATAATGTGATTACCGTTCATGTATTAGTAACACATTTGTTAACTATTTAATAATAGTACATTTTTAATAGGAATATTTCAACATAGTGATAATTGTAATTTTTTCAAAAGGTCGATGAATTTAGAATTATATTGATTAGTGAATATAATAAGAAGATGATAAAAACGATCAATGTGATTACAGCTCATAGAGAAGTGAACACAATTTAGAAAATTCTCTTATTTATGAATAAAATAACGACGTTATAAAAAACGTTAAACAGTAACCACTGAAATTATTAATGTGATTCAAGGTCATGTAGCAGGTGTATAAAGGAAATAAGAATATAGTCGTTTTAATAGATACAAGTTTAATAAATTTTTATTGTCTTTTTATAATAAAAGTACATTAAAGCAGAACTATGCGTACGTCTGATCGTCAACTACGTATTCATTGTTATGAATCTATATTGATTACACAACCGTATTCACTTACACACCTGTAAAATATAATAAATTATCGAACAATCCTTTTAAATAACTTCCTCATCATACTATACAGTTTTAAGTCCATAATTCTAAGATTTAATGAAGGCCAAAAATAAGGCACGGCATTTATGAATTTGACAATGTAATGGGTTAACAATGCTGAACGTTTGCATATATATATATATATATATATATATATATATATATATATATATATATATATCAAACATTTATCTCAATACACATTCACTAACACTACGATTTCAGTTGGTGTTTTCTTCTTGAAAAGTCTAAATTGTTTTTAAGATTACCTTTACACAAATAAATTTTTCATTATTATTACATTTTAAATATAAAAATGCAATTTCTGACTTCCAATCAAAGCACTTGATCCTGTTTCGATTTCAACTAATCAGATTGCAAAGATCAAGAGTTTACGACCAATTACAAAATTATTAAAGGTGACAAATTTTTGGTTCATTTTCACTTGAGCACACATTTGCAAAACAAGTACACCAACCACAGATACCTAAATTTTTAATTCACACCCTACCTTTTTTATAAAGGGGTGCTAGCGATTTATGAATGTCGACCATCAATTTCTATATGTTAAATATATATATATATATATATATGATGAAGATAAAACAAATCTGAGAATTTATATGAGTGTATTATAAGATAATTTTTTATTATAGACTGTGGATTTTTAGGAATAAAATATTTTTAGAAGGAATAGAAGAGATGAAAAGAACATCTTATATATCAACGGACCAATAATGATAATGATAACAGTAATAATTATGAATACGAACATAAGCAGACTTCATATATTAAGATGAATAGAAATAAAATAAAATAGACTTGTAAAGTTTCAAAGGCTATCTTTTGATTTTCAGTCAGTTAGATAGATGAAGAACCTTGTTTGTACAAATCATTGATAAACACATTGACATTCAAGAGGTGACACAATTCACTTTCGAAAAGAAAATCATCAAGAAGACTTCAGAACCGGGTTGTAGTTTCACTGCAACAGAGGTTCACTGGCAGTCTGCTCCACATGGTTAAGTAGTGAATAAAGAAAACCTTCTGGCGTATGTTTGTGTAGTTTCTTGGAATCACTGGAAAATTCTCCTTGCATAGATTGTGCGAAGATATCATACAGTATGAAGGGGTGGATATATAGAATTATGGTCTGTTATGTTATTAGTACTGCTCTAATAATAGACATAATCCTAAAATTGTAGATTTATCATGACATAACTGCCTAATCTATAAGATCTTAAGTAGAAGTTACATCATTGTTTACACCAACTCATTGCATTGTAACGGTTACCAATACATGATGGAGAACAAGCTTAGGCTAGAGACAGAACAATATATTTAATATGATTAAAAGATATAAGATAACATTCAGCAGGGACCACGCCTTTATGGCTGAGCCATGCCATCCGATCAACTCCAATTCATTCAGTTTATTGTTCCCGCCTCCTCCATTGTTAGGTATTTCCCAGCGTTAAATGTTGAATGTCTATTCTTCGTATTGTCTCGTGTTAGGGCCCAATGCCACTACAGATACCGAAGAAGAGGAAATACAGTTAATGGGCCGGTAGATAAAGACAATGTTTAATTTAATACGTCTGATCCAGAGAGGTTCTAATTTGAGTTGTTGACATCTTTGGTGATAATCCTTGTTTTTGGAATACCCCAAAACAGCTTTGGTGAACCTTCTTCGAACACCTTCAGTTTTATTCAGGTCATAATGCCTGCTATTACTGTAAACTAAAATATCATGTTCAAGAAAGGGTAAGATACATTTTCTGTATAACAATTATCTCCATTCAATATAATTGAAGTTGACCATTATGAATCCGATGAGCTTTCTGGCTTTAGACACTTGAAATATACTCGGAAAAGTCCAAACTGTTGCTAAATTTTAAACCGAAGTCACAAAGAGTGTTGAGAGGTTTGAATGTATGTTTTTGTATAGCTAGATTTAGGTTAAGGCAGCGACCAATGTGAATAAATCCACTTTTGTCAATATTAGGTAGCGAATTCAACGAAACAGTTCATTCATACAACTTGTCTATTTCTTTTTGGATTAACGCTGAAATATAGCCTTCTTTGGTGGAAGAGAATGAATAAACTACTTTTAGGGCATCGGCAAAAAGTAAAGGTTTACCATATTGAAAGAGGAAACACACGTCATTGACAAAAAGAAGAAAAAGCAGTGGACCAATCACATTTCTTTGTATAACCCCACTGATTACATTCACAGGTTTAGAGAAGCAATATACAAAGCGAACGATTTGGCTTCGCTCTTCTAAAAACGATTTGAGCAAAGATAAATGGGGATTCTGTATGCCAAATGAAGAGAGGTTTAGAAGTTTGTATGAAGCACTATCAAAAACCTTACTAAGATGGAATTACAGAATTATCACTGACTAACCGACACCTCTTCTCTGAGTAATTTGATCAAAATATTCCAGCTGCAATGTGAAGCTTGAGCGTTTGGTCATAAACCCTTGTTGGGATGGGCTAATCAGACTAGCCGAAAATAAAAATGATGATAGATGTTTGTGGATGATTTTTTCCATGCTTCTTGATAGAATGGGCCTGTAGTTAGCAATATCACTAGCGATCCATTTTTGAATCTAGGTGTGATAAGAGATGTTTTCCATAGCTTGGCTCATGATAACGCTAGCTGTTTCCTTGAAAAATGTAATCTTATCTACCGCTGTCTGTTTATCTGAGGGCAGTCTTCTAACTACGTCCAGCAGCTCAATCACTTCAAGAATTGGCAGAGACTTTGCAGAGCATTACGATTTGCACAAACAACGTGATGGTGGGTTTCTGGACCTTTTATGTCAAGACAGTATAAGACCGATGAACACGTTGTGATACCATTTGTTGTAGTTGTCACATTGCATACCATACTCGACCGAAGAAGAGTATACAGGTCTGCTACAACAAGGTTTCACTTGAATCATTAAAATTGTCAAACGATCTCCCAGAGAGATTAACAAAATATCCCTTAATGAGTAAGGGGAATAAATAAGCAGAATAAGTGTTTTCTAAGGCTCTAAAAGTGACAGACAGTGAACACAAAAGCTGAGATTTATGTGCTACCGTAACTAAGAAGTTCGACCTAAGTAAAGACAAAAGCTTTTGAGATATAATCAATATTAAAAAGATTTACTAAACGAAGAAACATTGAAAGAGAACTATATTGGTCTTCGGCAACTCTGTATTTCCAGAGTTCCTTAGGTTGGAATATTTGTTGATGTACTATGAAAAGGCCAAAAAATGACAAAATTCTACAATATTTAGAGGAATTATTCATCACAGAGTATTTTGAATGATGCTAATCTAGGGACGCTTATTTCGGCGGTAATTTGAGATTAATGAAGGTGAGGCTATCCAGAATAAACTCAAATAACTCAGAAACTTTTCACAACTAGCATAAATTTCGATGGCATCAATGAAAAAGCATTTGAGCTGCAAAATTGTAGGTCATCATATGTAGCTGCTTTTGGGTAGTTCTCTTGCTAGTTTTATTTTTACATATTCAACAGTTTCAATCAATCAGTTGACATTTTTGATCGTCATGGTGAGAAAAAGCTGGAAATACCACTACCCGGGTAATTAAGTAGTCTTTTTTGATAGCAATAGAGAGGCTATTTCCATGTCCTGGGATGCTGATGGTGACAACCTTGCTATTATCGATGATAAAACATCTTCCGCTACGTTATGGGATTCTCTTTCTTTCAAAATAAGCCAAATTCATACTGGAGTGAGGTAAATTTTTAAGAATCTAGGAGCTTATTAGCAGAGATAACCTAACTGTTTTGTCATGGTCTAAAGTGGGGAGTCGTTTAGCTATTGGGACAAGTAAGGGCAACCTTATTATATACAATCACAAGAATTTGAAGTGAGTTTTTTATGACCTACTTATTGACAGGAAAACGTCGCTTCTTGGAAAACATACCAGAAGAATAACATGTGCTGTATGGAACAGAAACAACATTATAGCACTGGCAAGCGACGATAAAAGCATCACTATAAACTCTTCCGAAGGCGATTTAATTAAACATACCGTAATACATGATCAGCCTCTAAGTTTGGACTTTGGCAGGATGAAACTTGATGATACATCCGGAAGTGAAGACAATACAGTAAGTCAAAGTGTGACTCACATTAAGTCAGTAGTTTTATATAGACGAGAATGTCTTACATTATGATTTTGGCTGTTCACCTATCATGCTAAGCACGTAAACTAATGTAGTTAATTAATGCATTTGGTTCACACGACTTCTCCACTGCGCATCACTTCGCTTCGCTCTCTGCTTTTCGCTTCTCTGATTTTTTGTATGGACCAACAATTGTATGAAACATACGTATTGGAAATTCATTCTTGTATCTGACTTATTTAATTCCGTTGTCCACTAACGCAATTTAAACCGATAATTCTATACGAGGATAGACCATATGTATCTCAATAACAATCAACCATACGATCTAATTAGAGTTAGATATACGGCCACTAAAACCTATAAGTGGGTTCATCTACAAGTTATATGAATGAAATGTTAACTGGGCTATCATTCATTCAGCAGGAGGACGATGAAGACGAACTTATCTGTCTTCATTCCCTGAATTCAAATAAACTTTTATGATGAATTCTTCCAACCGACCACCTGGTGTGGTGTGTACTTCGTTGAAAATCACTTTCATCATTATTAAATGAAGTCACTTTCGACGTACAAGCAGTAGTCAAGATTTAGAGGGCGTATTTTAACATTACTTTCATTCTTTGAAATGCTCAGTAGATAAAAAAGTAACATTTACTATAGCAAGGACAAAAGCAGGTGAATTTTAGATTTTCTTAACATAAAAAACTAAGAGCTCTGGTTGCAGACTTCGGTTTTGTCTTAAATAGAACTTAGGGCTATCTATAAATCTGTTTATTGGCTGTAGTATGGCAAAAATATCACACTATAAATCGAATGAATGAACTATTCATAATAATATCAATGGTTTGACTGTTTGTTCGTTACTACTCACTTTTGTTTGTATAGGTTAGCTGCATCATTGGTAGGAAGAAATTATTTTTGCTAAATCTCAATGATATGGAAAGTCCATTGGAGCTGGCGTTTCGTCAAGCCTATGGTGATTTAATTGCATACCATTGGTTTGGTGATGGATACATTATGGTTGGATTTTCATGTGGTTACTTTGTTGTGATTTCCACACAATCAAGTGAATTTGGAAAAGTAACACCTTTTCTCAAATAATTAATGTAACGAATTGATGTTTATTCCTCTTTTTAAAGGAGATCTATCAAGTTCGTGATCATAAAGATAGTTTACATGATATTTCAGTGTCTATGGTCTTAAATCGATGTGCAACTGTAGGAGATCGTTGGTAAGTTATAAGGATTTTTAAACATAAATGGTTTCCAAGTGACAGTACCCATAGATTATGTACAATGCTAGATTCTGTGCTTATCTAATGCGATGATGTCACTTTTAGTAATTTAGACACTTCATTCAGTTTCTTAAGGCGATAAATACAACTAGTTAGAGTTTATACACAACAGTTAACAGTCTTCAACCAGAGCGCTACCAACCGATTTGCTGTTCGTCTTTACCTAAACCGTGAACATATTATTGTTTTTCATTTGTTTACCATCTCTCTAAACACTTTGCTCTCTTATTTCCTAATACGTTTCCAGTTTTGTCAAACTTCTTTTGACACACTGATATAAAGCATAATCAGTTGAACTTATTCACTTTTGTACACGCCACTTTATTGGTTTTCGGTATCTTCTGTCATGTTATCAACAAGAAACTTAATTCGGTGCTTTTTCACTAAATTAATATGTCATTTTAAAAAATTCCTTGCCGAAGTTTCTGTATACTCATCGATGAGTAACTAAATATTTGAGCAGTAGTTTATTTTATGCTACACTTCAATTATTAGATATAACTACTAAAGCTTATGAGATATCTCTTAGCTAAATCTACTTGATAACATATACCATCAAAGCACTATGGAAGAAACACTAGGTGATCAGTTTTGAGACTAGATGTAGACGGTTTAGTTGAAATTAATTCATTTGATCGGTTTGTGATACATCAACTACTGAGATGTTTATTTATGAGGAGCCAAAGCTTACAAAAGTTTATAGCACTGTCTAAAGTAAGATCAGACTCTAAAATACCTGAGGATGTGTGGCATTTGCACGAAGCGATTATTCCCTTTTATTTGAATACGTTCTTATCACAAATTCCAAATATCATACGTCCAGTTGAGTTATTTTAGTTCTACCTGTCTTTAATTGCACTGTTTCAGGAACTCTTAGTAAGCATATCAATTAGAATACTTCTAATTATCATAGAGTAATCAAAATAATACATGAAGTTCGCTTTAGAAGTTTGTTATTGTTGATGCCGTTCATCTAGATAGGTATAAAAAATCCCGTAAATCATCAAAATGTCACAAAAAATGAATGAAGAGCTAAAAAAGATAGATGGAAGTCATTTATCTAGTGATTTCTCTATCCCCATTACTGTCAAATGTTAATTCTAATCACTTTTATGAATTATCCATCTAAATTACTACGAAAACATGACAAATCAAGCAAAATATTTTATATGTAAGATCTTATGTTGACAGATCTGTTTATTCATTTAGTTTGATAAGCTATTTATACATCAAAAGTGAACTCTTTGATACAGAAAAGATAAGTTTTACTCTTTAAAGCCATTTTTGAATTCAGACAATGAAAAACGGAATTTAAATGGATTATGATGATTGTTTTTATTGATTCAGGTTAAATAACTAGTACTTTGGTGTATATTGGTCACCTGTTTAATAATATTAAGTAAATTTAATTAGGTATTTTAAAAATTATTATTAAATGTTTAGAATATTTGAATTGCGACTAGCAGTGGAATTGGGGACAAGTGTTTCACATAATGAGAGATCGTCAACTAGATACATTTACATCTCAGTTATGATGTTCATACTGGGACTCACATTTTCACTAATAACACTTAAAACACCAATCCGTTCAACAAGTTAGTAGTGGTCTAGACTCTGCTGCTCAATGGATAACGTGCTGACATTTAAATAGAAAGGTTTTGAGTTTGGTTTCAAATCTGGACATTAACAACGAAAGACGGGTAAATTCAGCTAACAAATACCAAATAGGATGAGACGAGATTCTTAAGCCCCATTGATCACTAAATTCGATCTATTCTGAAAAGGTTTGTTATGAAATTGCTATCATCAAAGCAGTCTACAAAGTGCCCACATGTATCAACGAAAAATGATTAAAAATTCATTCATGAATGTCAACTATGATATAATTCAACTTCTTACGAATAATGATGTAAGCAATCTACGATTTTTTTCTAATTTTTTAGTGTCAAAATCCATGACCTTCAAAATATTCATGAACTAACTGCAATTATTGAATTAGAGCAACAAGAAGAAGAACTGAATAATTCAAATAATAACAACAATAATATGAGTACCAAAAGTATTGATAATAATTTATTAAAGTATCAGTTACAATGGTCAAATGATGGACAATTAATGGCTATTTGTACACCACAAAAACTTTTACATGTATTTCTAAGTCAATTACCATTGTTAGTTTCATTAGCTTCTCCAAATAGTACAAATCTATTGGCAAGATTAACTTCTTTGTTGGAGGTTACAGTGGAACCTATTCCAAATGCTAAGGTAATTACTACGTGTATAAGAACTTATTATTTATATGTTGTATACTTTGAAAATTCAATCTGGTTGGAATGAATAAGTTGTATAGTTCGTGAATTCTATGTTATTCAAATAGTTTGTGGTTTTTACTTCACCTATTTGCAGTTTTAAAAAGTTTGTATCAAGTTGCATGTACGTCATATCTATTCCCTAACTCCTCTCTCATATGTTGCATTTATTTACTACTCAATATTAGTAAGTAGCTTAACTTACAACTAATCATAACGTATGATGTCTTCGTGCCTCAACAGTACACATTTTCTAATTCGTTGATACTTCCGTTTCCCTGTTTGGGTTTATATTTTGAATTTTTAAAAGTATTTACCCTAATTTCGTCTTCTCACGATATATTGATTTGAACTACTCTCTTTACCTATAAAGAACTACCTAGTCTAGGAGCGTAGTGCCTAGTTTATTTCAATTAACTGCTGATAATCTCTTTATCGTAACAGAACACTGTTTTATTATTTGTACTAAACGGTGTAATATAAGTCTTATTAACATACTTAAAGAATATATTTTTTCCACGCAAATTATAAAAAGTGCTGCATTTCATGATAATCTATTTGAATAACTGAAATAACCCAGGTAGTTGCAAAATAGAGATTCTATTTTCACAAAGATAATTAAAAACAAGACTAAACCGTCAGTTTGCAAAGTTTTGACATAAAATATACGTTACTATAACAATAGACTATTCATTCTTAACTGCAAATTAAATATCTAATTAACCTAATCAATTGTCAAATATTCTAAGATAAAGTTTATGTAAACACTGATTTTTCCTACAGTACTTACATGTATATATGATAAGATGATCAGTCAATATAAGATATTACATAGTGTGACTTCTTGTTGTTATTTATCTGAATCTGCTTACAATTTATTTCTTTAATAAAATCAGTTTTGTTTACAAGGTTCAATTCGTCCAAATTGAACGCGATGCTAGTAAGATTGTGAGTTCATACTGCCGAATGGACCTCATATTTATCCACCTAAAGCCAGTTTGTAACCTTTGAACTTCAATTGGTTAAAAACAACAATTAGTTACGTTATACTGAAACTTAACTAGCTCTCCGAAAACAAGGAGTTCTATTGCCGAAGTGTGCATGAATATGTACAGAAGTTATATACCCAGTAAAATTTTTCACTTACTATATGACCTTGTGATCTGTTCAAGATTACCCAGCATATCTTTTTCCTCTCTTGAAAATTAAGTCTCTTTACTTGCGTCCACACGTTTTAACTGAAGTGGGATGGGAGGCTTTATCAAAATGTCATCCAGAATATGATAACATTCGCTACATGTTTCTCTAATTACCCATCAGTTACTAATAAGCTATAATAAATATAGTTTGTAAATGGTTAGATATATAATAATACACAAACAACTGGGAAAGTATTCATTTGTAAGTAAAGGACGATAAATTTTTTAAAAAATATGGATTAAAAGAATAATTTTGAGCTTAGGTTATTCAACATTTGTACAATCCAGTATTCAGTATTATCCTTTAAAAGGTATGGAATACAAAATGAAATTATTTACAAAAGCTGATAAAAACTAAGCAAGTTTGGTTGAAAACATGAGTTTAAAATGAGTTATAGGTTAGTAATTATTAGTATAATGTAATGAAATGATAATGAATTAAATGATTAGTTGTTTCCCATCAAACTACGTAATAAAAACTTATTAAGTAAAGGGAAAATATGCATTACCTATTCAAATCGAAATCAACCAAGTATATTTATGAAGAAATAGAAAGAATACAACAAATTGATCATTAAATGATGATATACATTACACTCAATGATACCAAAACAAAACAAACTAACCAAGAGAACAGTAGCATAAAACAAGAATGAAAGTTGACAAATTTCTAACTTACTAATCAAATGTTGATATTGTTAAAATTGAATTAAACCGATCTCAATTAGAATGTCTTACAAGAATAGATCAAAGAAGATTAGTTTGAAATATGATTCTTCACATAACTTGATTGTACATAAGTAACCATTTTATCAATAGGTCATAACATTTTTTTTAAATATTACTCGTTATCAATATTCTATCCTTATACTTTCAGCAAATAGCTGACTTACCTGAATTATATCGTTCATCGTATTTATTAAAAATTGAAACGGAACCAACGTTTATTGGTCTTGGACAAAAATATCTATCTGTAGGGATAAATAATCATGCTTGGTTTTATGAATTGACTAAATCAGGTATGTGTACTTTTTTGTACATACATTTTTAAAATGTTTATTCATTAATTCATTCTTACATGCTTGACTATATTGAGGGCGTTAATATGTAGATCAGTCAAAAAGAACATAATTTCATCTATGATATTATTTCATCTAATTGGTTTTTTCAACAAAATTAAACAAAACAAGAACAGTTTCCACAGATTTTTACTTGGATTGATTGGTCACTGAATAATGACGAATGTCATGTTTTCCAAGCCAGTGACGCTGATCGGATTTAATCGATCAAGTCTTAATGTCTCAGTGACTCAACATCATTTGCACTATGTTTCGATGTTAGGTGGCTGAACGTACTCGGCAAAATAAACTGAATCTAGATTTTGGAGTAGCTGACATTCATCAGTAAGCTATGCCTTTGACCTTATAGGAATTGATACTTCTTGTGAGATTTAAACCAGTATCGCTAGATGAAACACACAACATGGGGCTGGGTAGTTCTACTTGAACAGACTGAGGCTGAGTGACCAGGGTTCGAATCACCAGCAATCATTATTACTCTGAAAGTATGCTTTGCCGATGAGTACAAAGTGATGCAAAATCTAGGTTCAAGGTTCCTTGTCAACTACTTCTAACCACCTAACAGTGACAGATATATATTTGGAAAAAGTAGCTAGACCAGAACAAATGAAAATGTAACGTCAATCCCTCAAGTAATTGAATATTGAACTGATTTATACACACGAGGTACGAACTCGGTCAGGATTCATGCGATAATTGTAATATGTAACTGGATCCATTAAAGTGATTATTCGTAAACTAATGGGATGAAATAGTATTAAATGAAGCGGTTATATGGTTAGTATTATGTATTTTGTGAATATCTATGAATGTGTTAGTTATTAGCCATCATAATCTTTGTCACTCAATAACTTAATCAACAGAAATCGTGTTAATATCGGAATATGATTATTTGACTACTGTGAATCGAATAAGTTTGAATGAAAATTATGCTGCAGCTTGTGGACCAGATGGAAAACTTACATTACACTGGGTGAGTATAAATTTTAAAAAGATTATTATACTTACTGATTGTTCAATGTGTTTATTTCTTCAAGAACTCTGTAAAATGTAGATGTGAATGATATCGAAGATAAATGTGATCAGCCAAGTTTTTAATCTATCAGTTTGATTGACTTAAATGAATACAGATTAGTCCTAAATAACTCTTCAGGAGTTTAGTACAGCTAACTACCTGATACAACTGTCTTGAGCTATCCTTTCTCATCAACACCATCATCCTCTTCTCTGTGTATAGCTCTTCAACCCCATTTGTCAGATTTAAAATTATTGACAAATAATACATACACAACATACATAACAACAGCGCGAGTACGTGCATAGATGTAAAGATAAACATTTTCATAAGAATTACTTGGAAAACGGGTAATAAATACAAAGTTAACAAATGGAAGAATTTCCTTGTTTTTTGAAAACTTTGATTTCTTCTATAGAATTTAAGAACTGATTTCATTTTAAAGTGATTCAAGACTTAGGATATCATATGAGATTGCATAATAAACAAGGGGTTAAAGAAGGATAGGAGGATCATCACATTAATGTGATTTCCCTCAAAACTATATATATATAAAACATCCGAAATTAATCATTACGCATCGGGACCTATGTAATTACTTCAACACTTAAATTTCGTGGTTCTGTTAGCTATTGAATCATTGATAAGGAGTCAATTACTTCAGCGTATAGACTATGCCATCTATCTTGGCGGTCTCATGATTACTGATGGTCTGGTGTTTGATGAAATTACAGGACTTTCTTTACAGAAGTTCACAAATTTTCTGCGTAGAATATATGAGTGTTATGTAATCTTTGATGAAATGAATATATTCACAATTCGATTCTCCTCTACAAATTAAATCCCACCATACAACCTCTCAACGCACTATAAACCTACTTAAAACTGAAGACACAATCGATGTGTAGTACCAAATTGACAAAACCTTTCAACAAATCTATGTATTCATGCACTATGCTTATAGGGCTTATAACTGTTACAATTAATATATTTCATCAATACTACCGTATTGTAAAATAATATCACATCTGATCATACATTTTGTATTCATCTTGTGCTTCACATTATTATTGATCTTATCATAAATGTTAAGTCTAAACAACCTAAGGAATAGTAAATTTTTAGATGTTATACCCTTATTGTTGTCAAAATGTTCCTTCTTCTCCTTCTACTTTAATACAATCATTGTAGTAACTTGGTATACATTCTGTAACCATTTATAATGTATCTTAATAATGTTATTATTATTATTTCATTATTCGTTAGATAAATCCCAAAACGTTTCCTGACAAATCAGATATGACAAAAAATCAAAATAAATTAAATAAAACATTACGAAATGATGATACCAACCATTTATCACATGAATCTTGTATATTTCCTCAGTCAACTTCATTTGATTTAAAGATTACATCGTTTAAATTAACTAATAATTTTCTAATCTATTCAACAAATGTAAGTAATTTCTCTCTCTCTCTCTCTCTCTCTATATATATATATATATATATATATATATATATATATCTGAAAACGACCCAATGCACAAGTCTTCAGTTCATACAAGATCGTGGATGTATACTGCTAATAGTCTGGTGGCTTTGCAGTACCTATTCAAATCACGTCATTTCTAAATGAAACTTATAATCAAATAACTTAGACAGTTAATTTGAAGTTCGAAATCTTACATTTTATGAGTGTATATGTGATGATAAAGAGCTGGTTAGCTCCTATTAGTAGTAATTACTGATCGCTTCTTGGGTTTGTTTAATTTTGCAGTAAACATATTATTAAGTTGATAGTTTAAATTCTAATAGTTAAAACTTACCTATCGTATAAAGCTGTGGAAAACCAGGAAATCTCGGATAGCTATTTGTTCCTAGTATGAAGTTCTATAGCACTATATCTCCATGATGCCACTAGGAGTCGAATCTAAGGTTTTCAAGCCACTCGATGGTCATCATAACGTTAAAATACTAAGTTGATATCCAATGCTTTAAACTCCTAACCTCAGTCAACTCTCCCTATTGGTTACCATAATTAATTACTATTGGTAATATTTATCCCATATGTGATTTGACTGAACCCCACTGGCTACGGTTTCTTATTAAAGGACATTAAAACTCGCTTGTTCAAATTGATACAAAGTAAATCTGTAAGCAACTAACTGCGTTCCAAATTATATTTTTCTATACATCATTGGAATGACATAAAAGTACATAAATCCTATCAAAGGTTCCGACTTCTTGATGGTTAATGACTACGCCTTCAGAGATGAGGAAGGGATTAACGACGAGATATCATACAGCAAAGTGTAAGTTGCTTCGTTATTCGAAATATGGAATCATAATGAAGTAACCAACAGAACACACTCATGTTCCACAGGAAGCCAGGATGTAAACACAAAAGCAATCAGTATCAAAAAGTCAAACAGCTCCGCCAACATAAGTGGTATATCAAATCGTAGCCAAGGAATCTGCCAGTCTGACTCCAGATCAACTTCCAGACATAGTTTGAGTAATGATGTAAAAGTAAAGCGGTCTAAATGAATTGAAATCGAACAATTTATTATAGGGGTCCAGCAATGGCATACAAAAATGTACTAGGGAGTAAGATCATTCACTAAACTAGTTGTAAATATGAGAGTAGATCAATGCTAGATTATTCACGTGAAATAAAACGTAATTTGAACCTGGGCATTTTAACATACTCAAATATTTTCTAGAAATTTACAGATGTAAATAACGTTCATAACTACACTAAACTATTAAATCACCATTTTAGTGCTCGCTCTTAAGCAAGTCGCTCTTACTAAAACTTGCCTTTATTTATGTGTTCCCTTTGCGCCCTCACTGAATGATATTAATAATAACACTATGTTCAGGAGAATATATTGCAAAAATCTCAGTTAATAGTAGTAACTGTTTTGACTTCTCAATACATGCTTGTATTAATTTCTATGAAGTTTTAATTAAGTGATGTTATTGTCGAATTCAAGCAATGATATGAAAGAGTGGACAATTTTCTCATTGCATATTATACTTCATTAATTTTTTTTCTTTTCTCAACATAAAACTTATAAATTTAATTCTGTTACTCTTACAGCATGGTGAAATATTTCATTTCAATATTTTGGATTGGAATTATGCAAATAATTATCAGCACAATTGTTCTGTACTTCATATTTTTCCTAATGCAATTGGAACACGTGTTGCATTTGTCGATGAGAAAGGTTTGGCTTTTATTTATAATCCAGTAAGTTACTTTTATATTTCGGCAATAAATTAAAGAATCTAAATTGTTGAAAGAAGGTTCCATTGTATGTCCTTCAACTGTCTACTGATTTCAAGATGAAACTCCATTTACTAGTCATAAGTTACCTTCAATTTTAACAGTGAGAGTTTGTACCCTCTTTTTGTTGATCTTAATAACGAATAGTTTTCACGAGTATATAGAGTATCTTGAACTCATCACCTCGATATTTCCGTTTGGTCAGAAGGTTTTATTAGACATTTTTAAAATTAACATCAACAAAGAAAAAATACCGATCCCCATAAATAAAAATCATACCGATTGTATAACGTGCTGCTTTTTGAACAGAATGTTAGTGAATTTAATTCTCAGTTTGGTCACCTGTACTTTGCTTTTTCCCTGAAATTACTACATTTTTTGCATCAGATGACTAGCAAATAGCTAGTAATAATTAACATCAGACGTGGATGTGCACTGCTGAAAAGTCCCATACTATGGCTGTCCAGTACTTTCAGGTTTTCAATGGTAGTCTAACTTGAATGTGTTCACGATTTCAGTGAAATTCAACGATCTCCACAATTCTATACTAAAATGCAAAATAATAATATCAGTATTGAATAAACAAATTTATGGATGGAATTGTATAATCTTTCCATACAGGTCCAAGATTGCCAATCTGTTAAATGTTGTTACTTTCCATCTGGAAAATGTTTATTACTTTTAGAACTGAAATTTGTAGATAATTTCAAATGAATTTCCGGAAACTTGGTTTTATCAGAATTGATTACATATTTGATTTACCATATCTTCTCAATAACTAGAGTAAATAATCCTTAAAATAAGCATTTAAAATGAATATATTAGTGTAGTCAATGCAACAAGATTAGTGACAACCGGTAGACTTACTGACATGTATTGAATTTATCTTAAGTGGCAGCTTTTCCTAGTTTCCTCATAAGTCACTTCCCAACTACAGAAACGTTAAAAAGAAGGTAGTCTTTTAGAAGCAAGTTCTCATTCTCTATTCTCAAATACTTTTCTTTATAACTCACAAACTGTTATTATTATTAAGGATTAAGTCTTGATCCACTTGTAAGAACTAATATGTGTACAACTTTATATAGTGATTTTCTAAAAATAAACACAATGTCTTTGATGGAGTTTTGTTTACTAAGCTGAATGGTTTGGTCGTGAAGCGTTCATCGTTCTTCCGAACGACATAATCAGCACAAACTTTGAGTAGAAGTGAAGTATTCACGATTAGGCACAGAAACTATAATTGAAGAGGAAAGAATGAATTAGTGAAATATAAAGTGTGAAAACAATGTCATAGCTCAGAATATAACTGAAGACAAAGAATGAATACATCTATGTCATTGAGACTAATTCTGAACCATGTTTTACAGTATATTGAACTACCCAGTTATGATAATACCACAGACTACAATAAGCGTAGGTAAGTAAGTAACAATCAGCTAGTGTGCCTATATAAATATAATTCATGACAGAAGTGTATAACATCATGTACAAATTCTTTTTTGTGGTTAAAATACCCTCAGCTTCCCTTACTCTACATCAACATCAGTCAATATCACAGGTTAACAGTAGCACACTATCATTTTTAATTATAGTTGGTTATATGTTCCATATTTTCATTTCTATCTGATGATTCGTTTACATTTGATAATAAACAGAAACTGATGTATTTATGGCAGCTTACTTCCCTATGATATAAACACTTAATTCTAATTTATTCATTCTCTTATTTTAATCAAGGCTAATGGTCAACTCATAGAAATTCCAGAATTTTGTCCATCAATAAATAATATTTTATGGGATTTAGAAGACACAGAGAATGTAAGTTACCAGTCGATATATTTTAATAGTTACCAATATTATTTTATATAATTACACTTACTTAAACGACTCTCCAGCATTAGAATAAAGAATAAAATACTACTGAGGCATGTTCAATTAAGGAATAAATTATTCGTGGACATATGAAGAAAGCACATTGATAAGTTCATCATTGATAGCTTATCTATGACTCATTTAAAGTGGTATTTTAATTTATAGGTTATATTTGTCACAGACTGATCTCATTTGAGGTACCATTAATAACCAAGGGGCACTAAACAGTATAGTATAGAATCCTTAAAAAGTGTATACACACGATCCAACCAAAGATCGAATCCAGGACCCTACGGTCTTATGGAGTACGCCTAACTATTAGAAAAGATGGTCACTGATTCAACTCCAACTTCAATCAATTTGAGATACAGAGCGACGATTATCCGATCCCACTGAGTTTGTAGACCTCCACTACTGAATAGTCCCATACTAGGAAAAAAACGGTTGTCCAGTACACTCTGGTTTTTGACTTTAGTCTTCTATATTTCATTTTGTTGTTCCAATATGTACATTCTTATGAAATTAATTTGATACTTGTTTTATGGTTACTATTTCTTTGGTTTTCATTTCCTACTTTTTTTTGTAATATCATAAAAAATTAAAAACTGGATTCTGTAATTTAAGGCAAATTTTCAAAAATATATATTTTTTAAAAAATGAAATCATTCAACTTTTGGGTGAGGAGAACATCGAAAAATACTTTCTGATTGAATATATATTTCTATTGACAAATGAATTTAACTGTAATAAGGTGTCTACAAGTTGTCAATCTTCTTATCACATACACACACATACATAATTAACGTGTTATTCACGTAATGACAATAGTATTCAACATACTTCAACAAGTTGTGTAACAATGCTTTTCCTAATTTCATTTAAACTATCGGGTAATATAGAACATCGAATTGATCTGATTGTTACTGTCTTTCTCTATCTTTATCTGTAAAGTTCGTTGCTAAACATTAAATGAATGTCGATTATACATGTAATCAAATACTCCTCTATTTTATCAACTGATACCGGTATATCTATTTTGTCTTCTAATAGTTTTTATATGTAGCTGATAGTTTCAGTCATTTGAATATTTTTTGGAGATTATTAGATAAAATAAAAACGAAATTAAACATAGAATTTTATCAGAAGGAGTTTTGTGGATATTATAATAATTTTAATAGTTAAGATCATGAGTCAATTGAAGCTAGACCACCATGGAAAACCTAGAAGCACTAAACGGCCGTTTTGTCCTACTGTGGAACTCCTCATCCATAAAACCCCTTCTGATAATAATCAACATATGATCACTAGTGACTGGCTTCAAGAGGCATTTCCTGGAGTTCTAGTGAGTAGCAGTGACCAATGGAGTTCAACCGAGTCTGTTGTGAGATAGTAACTTACTGATGACAATGGTGGATGTGTCGCTCAATTTCGTGGATTAGTTGAAGTTAAACATTAACACTGTTGGATGCCGGCTCAGTGGTTTAGTGGTTAAGTGTCTGGAGCAAGACCGATAGGTCAAGGGGTTCGAATCCCTCTAGGCAGGATCGTGGATGCGCACTGCTGAGGAGTCCAACAGTAGGACGAAACAGTCATCCAGTACTCCCAAGTTTTCCGTGGTGATCTAGCTTCAATTGATTCATTATCTTAACTAATCGAATTTTATATTAAATAATCTCGGTGATTTAAAAACTAAATATCATTGATGTTTCACTTAACAATCTGATCCAAACTTCTTCAAGGAAATAAAATAAAAGTTAAATTTTATGATGACCAAGACTTTGACGATCCTTTTGAATCCATGATAATTTCGATAGAGAGACTTAAAAATGGTTCAGGTGACTGTTAGTAGTAATAAGTTGGTAATTTCACATTTCTCCTCTAACTAAGTGCATCATTTCATGACATTAGTTTTTATTCTCAACGTACGATTTTATTCATTTTCGGTGTAACATTTGACATTGGTTTCAATCTTAAACTATATAATTTAATCAGTATAATAGTGAACAAAAACGGATGGTGTCTAGCAGTGGAATCCAGGACACGCGTTCCATCCTATTTGGGACTCGTCAGCTGGAAGTCCAAAAACCATCCTTCTTTCCTTATAATACTTGTGACTTAAGGCAATATTGAGGCGATCCGAACAGGAATGCTCATATGCCAACTAGAGACTGATCAATTGCAATCCTAAATATCATTGAGAAGATTCAAACAAACTATACGAAATGAGTATAACATTGAGTTTTTTAGTGTTACATTATATCAGATCAACATGTTTCATGTTAACTCAGTATAAATTGTTGTTCAATATGATAGGGGTGAACTTTGCTTAGCATGACAACTACGTTTTGTAAAACAATAATTCTCTGTCATCTTTGCGTTTACAGTAGACCTGATGTTTATTATCTTATTATCAAGTTCATATAACATCAGTATAAATAGTCTAACAATTTTCTTTGTTTTGTATCTTACGCTTGATCGTTAAAATTTAATCAACACCAAAGAACTGGGCAAACATAACAATCGTCAAAATATTTAATGATTAGTAATTATAAATAACGTAGCCCAATAGGACGTTAGTCCCGACCCAAATAGCTTAACGATAATGTCCCAGACTGTGAAGCTGGATAACTTAGGTTTGAATCTCTCGAAAATGATCAATTCCATCAATATTCCAGGTACGCCCTGCTAAAGAGCGCCAAATAACATGCATTCTAGGTTCTAGATTTCCTATTGGCTACCTCCAATCAACCAGTATAATACACTATCTTTATCCCTCTATCCTCGTGTATATTAAACCATCACTGTTTATGTATCTCACCTTTGATTTATTTGATTTTTTCCAAGAAGTCGATATATGATCAGATATTCGTTAAAAATGTTTGAGCTGAATACACTACACACTTTATACTCTTTCAATACTTTACAAAGAATATAAATATCATGCTTTCTAATTGATTCGACTTAGAATTACAACTGAAAGTTTATGATAATTTTTTTCCTCTTTTGAATACTCAAGTGTAATTCAAACCTTTTTTTATGATGTATACTTTATAATTCAGTACATTTACAATACTATAATAGTTTAGTTTTAAAACTAAAGTATATAATGAAGATTTAAACTATTCTGAGACTTTATTTTTCATGTTATTTACCCACAAAATAAAATATTTGCTGGTACTTCAGTTATCCCAGGAAATGTTATAGTCTGTATCAATAATGGCTGAATGCTATCGTCACACCATATCACAAATTAACTGAAGTTGGTAATGAGAACTATAGGATTTCAACCGATTTGTGTGAATATGTTTTTCTCATTGGGTACTTACTTACGTACTTACTTATGTTGCCTCTCGTGGAGAGGCATAGGCCGTTCACCAGCATTCCCCAACGAACTCTATCTTGAGTAATCCTTTCCAGTTGTTATCCATCCTTTGGCATCTGCATCTAATTCTCAATACAGTGTATTGTTTGATCTTCCTCTTTACCGTTTCTCTTCAGGATTCCAAATTAGCGTCTGACTTGTGTTACAGTTGAGTGATTTCTCATTGTACGTCCTATCCACTTTCAGTGTCTTTTCCTAATTTCCTCTTCAGTTGGAAGCTGGTTTGTTCTCTCCCACAGTAATCTAATGCTGATGATTTCCGACCACACACACACTGACTAAAATATTCTATGTTAGAAAGAAATCATTTTCACTGGTCTCTTGTTTTCAGTGATTTTTGAGGTAGCTAAATATCATAATTAAATTGTTAATTGACAGATATCGGTAGTTTCTTTATTCACGGGATATTGATTTTTACTTTGTATTTAGCCTTTGTTGATTGCTTACGATAATTTACGAATCAATGTTTATCGTTACTTTATGAATGAATGCATATTAAATAACTTACCAGTAGTAGCACCATCAAGAAAAGTTGATGATATGTTAAAGATGCCAACGAAACAAATCACTGATAAGATTCAGAACGATTCCATTCTCATTACAAATCGTAATAACAATATAAATAATGACACAAGTAGAAGTAACAGTGTATCATCAACTAACTTTGGTAATAATAAAACTGATTTTAACAAAATGGCTACTGGAGCAATATGTAAGTTTTTATTTTAAGTAAATTTGCGATTTTTCCCTTCAGAAATACTAATACTTATGTTAATTTATTATTAAAAAAGAGTAAATTTCTTCTTAATAACTCTGTCTTCAGGTTAAGTCAGTCATTAGTAAAGTATGACTTGAGACAAACGTACGTTGATTCAAATCACCACATCATATAAGCACTGAAAGATGAAATTATCTTCACAAAGGTCAGAGTACTATAATTATAAATAGTATCTGTGATATTGTGTGTCTCTCAGTGACCACCCTTGTCAATCAGTTAGTCACTTAGTCATAAGCAACGTAGAACCTGGCACCAGGTGACACTACAAAAGAACGGCGAGATACCAGAGAAATAGAAACAGTAGTAGTATTAGTGGATGTGCAAATGATTAGGCATAGATAATACGCATAGATAATATAGTGACGTAATAAAAAGCACAAGGTGGTTTCAAAATCCAAGATCAAACAAAAGATAAAGATTGACTACTTCTGCATAACTGATTCTACGCTATATCACCTAAAATATCCAACTAAGAAAAAGAGTAAATATTGGGTCTATGGTTTGAAAAGACAACCCAAAAAAGTAAGTATGAAGATATTCTTTAGTTTTCAGGTTGAAAGAGAGATAAAGGGTGAATTAAACATTAACCACCGCGAAAAATACTGACTCATATTGCCTAATTTCCCTAAACATTGACTGACACTATCTGGCAAACCCAAACCAGATAATCTGTATCCAATAAAATGATTCAGATCAATGGTCAGTGACTTCACGTTTATTGTAAAAACTGTGGTTGTGATAATTATAAATTTATGTTATCATACAGACTGACAGTGGCTATAAGTATCACTTTACTTTGAAAAATGAATTTTCCCAAATTATATCTGACTAATTAGTTTGTAAATATACTCAGTAAACTACACAGAATCTATAATGATATCCATCACAAAGTTATTAGTTATGAAGTGTATTATAATCTGTTTTACAGTGCATAAAAAGTATTTCTTCTCAAAACATATTGAATACTTAATTGGTTTCATCATTTCCTTTAACTCTTTTTTTGTTTTATTCTATTCAAGTTGGAAATTGTCATTTAATTGGAGTTACACGTCTACCGAATAATCATTTACCATTGTGCAGTATAAATGGTGAATTATGTATGCTTAGTCCAACTGGACGCTTATTAACCCAATTGTTAGCAACTCATCAATTTCGATTATATAGTAAATTGAGTATTAAAAAAAATAATATTTTATTTTAATTAGCTAAAAGAAAAGGATTAACGATTGATGAAAAAAATTTCGAATTTACCGGAATAAAAAAGTTATCCTTTCATGATGTATGTTACTTTAAAAGCTATGACGTAATCAATTTGTTACTATTACTGATGTTTTATTTAAATTTCGTAAATGTATTTCCCTGTAATCTCAAACAAACAATAATAAAAATCTTCCCATTGTTGATATTGGACTGTAATTGATCAGTCTCTTATTGACATATGTGCATTCTGTGTGGATTGCCTTGATATAGCCTCAATTCACAAGCATTATATTCAAAGATGGATAGTGGTTAGCAGTGGAATCCAGGACGTGCGTTTCGTTCCATTTGGGGCTCGTCATCTGGATGTATCTGCATCTCAATGTTGATGTTCACTTTGGGACTAGAACTCAGTACCATGGATAACGCGATGGCATTTGAAGCAAACGGTAGTGGGTTCGAGTTTCAAAGTGAACATCAACTCTAGGATGCAGGCACATCCAGCTGAAGTGCTCCAAACAGGAAGAAAAGCGCGTCCTGGATTACACTGCTAGCCACTACCCATCTTTGCATATAATAATAAAGATTGTTGGATAAAAGGAGTTCATTCCATTTTATAATCACTGTACCTTGCCCATACCCTTACTAAGTTTACAAATTTACTATAACCAGAAAGGGTTTTGTGGAGATTGTAGTAATTTCAATGGTTAAGATCATGAGTCAGTTGAAGCTAGACCACCATGGAAAACCTGGAAGCACTGTACCAGTAGGTCCTGGGTTCGAATTTCGCAGGGGGCGAGGTCGTGGGTGCGCACTACTGAGGAGTCCCATAATAGGACAAAACGACCGTCCAGGGCTTCCAGGTTTTCCATGGTGACCTAGCTTCAACTGACTCATGATCTTAACCATTGAAATTTATTATAAGTTTACAAGAAGTAGTAATGAAGAAACCGTTTAGTAATATGAACAATCAAAAATATTTATCGAAACCACATAAATAAGTGAATAAGGTTATGATGTAATCGATTGTAGAGACACATTTTGAGAAAGGGATAATTTTAGGTGATATTAAAATCTGATGATGTGTGGATTTAGGTAGTTATACCGGCAAAGCTCACAACTTTTTTTAAATGATGATCAGAAGAATTAACTTAAACTTACAATGACAAGTGAACTGAATATTGAAAGTGTTGAATTTCTTGATTTGTAGAGATTATTTTTAATTCAAGATACTTTTTGTCACAGACTAAAGAAGACAGAAACTCATCGAAAACTACAAAGCAGTAGGCACTTAATTCTTATACGTTTAGAAATCTTCAATAATGGTCATTCATGATAACTCATTGAATTTAACCCGCGACCTACAATTTTTGTGACAATTGCGTTTTCGATAAATCACCAAGTCATGGTACATCTATCCATATTTCTAGCTTCGGCTACTTCTCGATACGTGTGGTATAATAAAAAGTGGTACCAGTAATAGTAATAATATTTCACGAAATAAAACTACACATTTTCACCCTATTTCAATTTAGATGGTTACCTACTTTGAACAAGCTTTAAAATCTGGCTGCTTTGAAGATGCTGAAATATTTGCTAATCATCTGGATTCACAACAAATATGGCGTCAATTGGGTATGAGTTGTTTACGTGTTATGCATTTTGACCTGGGTAAGTATAAGATAGTAAAAACACATTGACTGTGTATCTTATTGAGTTTAATTACGTTTCGAATCAGGTAACTTCCTCACTCAAAAATAACTAATTTCGAGAGGTAGAGGGGATCAGTAACAAGTGGGATTAAAACATGTTGTGGGATGTAACATATATCATTATTTGAAATGCATAATAGTCGTCTACTGTAGCTAGTCAATTGAATTTAGAAACGTAGATTATTGGATAAGAACCGAATGATCTGAAGTCTGTGCTCTCAGTGATGCCCGAAGCTCCTGAGGTCTGTGTTTGAAAAAGCCGTGTGCGCACGCTTATAAGATGCCCCATCTAGAACGAAGTAGGTTCGCATTACTTCTCGGTTTTCAAGCTTTCTCTGGCTAAAACCGGTCTGTGATGTAAACTGTTAATTCTTCTTGCCATTTGCACACCTTAAAAGACTCTCATTCAATGGTTATTATCTATTACCCTGAGTTTTTTTATTCAAGGTAGTCAACTGTACCTCTATGTCTTTGGTTTCTAAAAGGTCTGTACATCTTATCATTGATTCTAGTCAATCATTATTTAACTTTCGACTGGACACAAATCGTTATTAGTTCATGATGCCACACATTATACCTGCTTGTGAATCTCAAATACCAGTTTATACTATATGTTCTTCCGTTTTCACTAATGTTTCGTTTTAATCCTAATATTTCTATTACCATTTTCTCTTTTCTGTTTTTACAACATAATAAAAATAATCAGATGCATATCATAACAAAATGATAATAACCCGCATTTATTTGTCACCTAGTGGTGTCAAAAATGTGTTTGCTCAACCCTTATTCCTAATTAAATCAGGTACCTACTAGTCTAAATAACTTGATATCGCGTGCACTTTTCTATGCTATGCGGTTCCAGGAGATTGTCATGAAACCTTCGACCTAGGCCTAGTCCTAGTTGACCTCTATTAGTAAATCTTGCCTGATATCTTGAGGCAAGTGATGGACTCTGTGAGAGTCGATCTCTTATCACCTAGTGTTACAGTCTGAAAAGTTACTACTGAGCTATTCAGACAGCAAATGATCCCCTACAAGTTTTGCTATCAATTATCTTCAATTAATTAGCAATAACATGATACAATGTTAACTCTCATTTGGCTATCAGGACTCAATAGTTAAGTGGATAACATGAAGCGGAGAATACTGAGTTCGAGCCCCAGAGTGAACATCAACATTGAGATGCAGACACATCCAGATGACAAGTCCCAAATGGAACGAAACGCACGTCCTGGATTCCACTGCTAACCACCATCCATCTTTGAATATAATGCTTGTGAATTGAGGCTATATCAAGGCAATCCACACAGAATGCACATATGCCAATAAAAGACTGATCAATTGTAGTCCTAAACATCAATGGGAAGATTCAAACAAACAATACTTAGTGAATTTTACTCTCATTTTATGTTTATTTTTGCAGTAAACCAAATGAAACTTACATTTACTGATAAAAATATACCAATATTTAAAATAATGCACCGTTTTTTAAATCTAATTTCTTTCATTAAAAGATCTGTCTTTTGATACAGCGTCAAAGGTTAGTTAAACATACATTACATAATTTATGTGACTTAGTTATTTGTAAACGTTTGAATAATTGGAAAAAATGATTTTCATCATAAGATAACATTATCTAGGAAACTTGTTGGTTGTCTGATTAATTCTAGTTTACAATTTCGTAGCATGCTTAACGGTGACTATTCAAACACACTACCTAGTAAATAACGCGCTAACTACAGAAGTGATAAAATATCCAGCTTCATGTACATCCAACTATTAAGTCCCAAATTGAATGAGATATGCGTCTTGAACTCCCTTACTACTTACTATCCAGTAATTTCTCACGTAAGCAAAGTTCACATTTCACGTCTTAAATCAATAAATTATTGCTCACTTCCCTAAATATCTATAATGTTATTTTGTTTTGATTTACATTTTGTAATAATTTAGCAATCAGGTGTTTTCGATCAATTCACGATCCTGGTCTTATTTTAGCTGTACAACGAATTCAAAAGATTGAAGATCGTTATTTACTTGCTGGCTATATTGCAATGATTTTAAAAGAATTTGATAAAGCACAAGAATTATTTTTAATTTCATCGGAACCAACTGCGGCATTAGAAGTATGTATATTGAATTTAAGTTTCATACAAAGTCTTTCATCTTCCTAAATTTGAATTAAGTGGGAATAAAAATCGCAGAAGAATAGTATAAATAGCTTATTTTGTTGACCTGAAATTAGATTAATTGTCATCTATAATTATGTAACCAAACCAATTCAATACAGATCCAAAAATAATTTAAAGGTAGCAAAAGTTCACTACTGAAGAGTCATGAAAAATTGAACGAAACAATTAGTTAATGCCCTCCATCTTCGAATGATTTTACGTGGAATAAAAACTAACTCCATAGTATAATTGATTAAATATTTTAGTAATTTTCTGGCAGCATATTTATGTTATGTTATGTATCTTAATACATTAAGAACAACGATTTTAGCAGAATAACATACAGGTTCTCTTTTCATGTCGTCAATTCTTTCAGATAATTATCGACTTAGTGAATAACGGAAGTAAATAAGTCAAATACGAGAACGGATTTTCGAATACATATATTTTGTACACTCATTGATCTGGACAGACAATCAGCGGGACAAAGCAAAGGAAGCGAAATGACGCACAGTGGAGAAGGCAAATGAGCCAACTCGATTTAATCAAGCGTTAATCGATATTTATAGTCACACAAAAATAAGCTACAGACATGTGATAAGTAGGATAGGGAATGTACACATATAAACTTACATAAAAATAGTCAAGATTGACAAGCAAATAATTAACAATATCAAAATATAGCCTGAGAAGAATGGATAAGTTGGTTTGTCCAGAAGTTAGAATAGGCTATATGTGCTCTACATAGGACCAGCCAGTACAAACTTCACAAAAATCATTTGTCTGAGTTACAAATGTTCATCTCAAAATCCAAATGCCATGTTTATCAAGGTTTACACATCCATGGTTTCTAGAAATTTAAAAAGAACATATTTATTCACTTTTAATTGTTGATTACTTAACAATGGATTCCAAATTGTGTAATTTAAAGTAGATTATTTTACTAAAAGCAGTAATTATGAACAGAAATTTTTTATTTTTTAACAATTTCCTTACTTATAATTTAGATGAGACGAGATCTTTTACATTGGGAAGATGCACTTCAATTAGCACGTAATTTAGCACCAAAAGAAATCCCATTTATATGTCGTGAATACGCTATGGAAATGGAATATACTGGTGACTATGTCAACGCTTTGATGCATTATGAACGTGCATTAAATCCATCTGCTGATTATAATGAAGACAAATCTTTATGGAATTCTAAAGAAAAGCACCAACCATCACATAGTATTAATATTGTTTTCTATGATTTTTTTGGTTTATTTGTTATTTGGTCGTTTGTCAAATCCAAAATGCTAGTTTGGTCCTATATGGGGTTTGTCAGATGGATGTACATAAACTCCATTATTGACGTTCACCTTGGAACTCGAACCCAGTGCTCATAGTTTCAAACGCCCTATGTGTTTTTCACTGAGCCATTAAATCAAAATAATGTGTAACGTGTTCAGAAGGTTGAAGATGTTACTCAGGGTTTGTAATTTCACACTGCTGATATTCGGAAATGAAATAAATCAGTCTCTATTGCCATATGCAAATCCTGAACTAATCTCCTCGGAATAGTGTAATGTCACAAGTTTAATATATTTGGTATTTGGTTAACAATAAAATTCAGGACGCATGGATAATGCATTGGGCGTTTAAGGCAAAATGTACAACTTTCGAGTCCCTGTGTTAACAACATTACCACCAGGATTCAGTTATATTTAGCTGACCAGCTTCACATAGGACGGAATGCACGTGCTTAATTCCACTACTCGTCATATACTAAATATACTAAGATGTGTAACATGACCATTTATCGAAGAAAACCGCCAAGAATGCAGATATGACAACAGAGACTGATTGATTTCATCTTAGAATGTCATCAATGCAAAATCACAAACATTTAACTATTTTTCCAAAACATTTTAATCCAAATATCGTTGGTACATTCTTTTTAGAAAAAAGACATGATTACAATAAAGAAGAATGGTCAAAACATATCAATTTGTGTAATGCTGGTATTGCACGAAACGCCATTCGTCTTGGTGATTTAAAAAGGTATTTTGTTTTGATAATTTTTAAAATTTATTTAGTATTATAAATGACTACTTATTATTATTAAATAATTAGTTAAGCTTTTTATATCTGAATTAGTTATAATTTTCTAATTTGATGACTGTCTATTTTTACAAAATGTAGCAAGAATTAATGCATTCGTTTTCTCTCTCTATATATAAGTTAAATTCACGGATCGATCTATGTTAGACCATCATTGGAAACTTAAGAGTACTGGATGCCCGTTTTGTCCTAATATGGGACTCCTCAGCAGTACACATCCACGATACTACAAGCGAGACTCGAATTCAAGTTGATGAGATTTGTTTCATAAAATTTCTTTAAAAGATTTATAAAATAATTTTTATGTGTATTTTACCAATTTTGGAAATGATTCAGCAATGACATAGGAAGTATGTTTCTTTTCCAATGTCTTTTTTTTTTAATTTTTATCTTACTTGAACATTTAACTACTTGAATTCTACTCTCAGAGGTATCGAATTGGCTTCCACAAGTGGAAATTCTAATTTACAAAAAGAATGTGCTGATATTTTAGAAAAGTGTAAAGTTAGTTGAATCAATGAATAACATTAAAAATTATATGAATGTAATTTTGTTTTCAATCTATTAAATCCCTTTATGTCAATGCTTGTTTCATTATAATGTCTAAAGTATTTGTGATCGATGGATAGAAACATCCTAAATTTTGTCTTATGACTACTTAATAACAATCAGTAGGTGGTTGAATTATCCCATTGTTGATGTTCAAGACTGAACTTTGACCAGGATTTGTTAATGATTGTGCAAATAGCGTCGACATCGCCATTTTATCACAATATTTATAGAATAGATGGGTTGTGGCTAAATGTGAGAGCCAGGGTAGGCCTTTCTTTTTATTTTGGACTCAAGTCATAAAATAAACATCAACATTGGGATGTAGATACATCCACCTGACGAGTCCCAGATAGAATGAAACTAGAATCCCATATTTCAATGATAATTACAATCTATCCGTTATCAATGAAGATCATTCAAGAGTGATGTAAAATGCATAAAATGAATTTTTTGAAATTAGAAAATTGCCAATGCAAGTTTTGTAAGAATCATGGAGAGTGGTAACTATGATCTAGGTTTTTATACGCTTTTCACCGAATTCCATGATCTAAAATTTGCGAACATCTGGAGTAAACCAAGAAGATCAGTAACATGTCCGAAATTGTCACATAAAGAAATTTATCGTTAACAAATATTTACTATGTTATTGACCTAGGTCTCTATATAGATCTATTTCATATATTCAGAGAGGGGTTTTGTGGATATTATAGTAATTAAAGCTAGACCACCATGGAAAACCCAGGGCCGTAGATGCGCGTTGCTGGAGAGTCCCATCCTAGGACGAAACAGCCATCCAGTGCTTCCAGGTTTTCCATGGTGGTCTAGCTTCAGTTGACTCATGAATTCAACTATTCAATATATTCCATAAAAAGATGTTAGTCTATAGTTAAAGCTCACGTTTCCATTGATCCCAACTTAAGCAATGTCGTGCTAGAGAACACTAATAATTTAGAATCGCATACATTTATTATTTTATCTGATCACTGTCGGTCGGAACCACCATTTCTATGAAAACAAATAAGATCAGTATGTTGATACACAGTATCCACAGCGTAGAAATAGGTTGAAGAAAATTTAGAGCTGGCCAAACCAATATGTTGCATTAGTCATTGAATATTGATCTGAGTCATGTTAGCACATCCAGACTACCTGATCGTAATCAATGTGAATTACGTGACAAAGTGGTGATCAAGTAATATAATATTTTGGTGAGACTATCATTTATGAACGACCTTTGAGCAACACCAAAATGATCTTGGAATACCCACCTAATTAATAGGGTTAAATGAGAGCCATAAACCAGTGTGAAGAACTAAGATTATGATTTACAGTTGATAGTTAGGGTTAGGAATTAGATTTAGGGTTTTTATCACGAAATGATATCAGTTATAACGCCGAAGTGATATTTAACCAAAGGAGTGAGTGAATTTCGCGCTAAAATTTGAGACCTGCTATCTTAAATCTGATTGGTTCGTCCATAAATTGTAGTCTCGTCGCTAAAAAATGTATTTTATAATTTCGTAATTTATCTCATTTAGTTTATTCTTTATCTTAAAATTATGATTATTATTATATTGAAATAGCATTGGCAAGAAGCGGCTAATCTATACGAATTAGCTGGATGTTATGAATCAGCAGTGACTGTTAATCTGAAATGTAAAAATTATAAAAAAGTTAGTGAATTATTAATGCATGTTACAAATACACCACGATTACATTTACAATATGCCAAAGCACGTGAAACTGATGGAGCATATAAAGATGCAGTTGAAGCTTATGAAACAGCACATGATTTCGATTCAGTAATAAGGTGAATTTATTGTATATACAATTAAATTTGATTAAAATATAAAATGAATAAAAGTGATGATTTTAACAAGTCAATATGTTTTACTATTTTTAAGGTGGTCGATAATAAATTACAGTTAATATAAATGAATTTAATTATAGTTAAATTAATTTTGTTTAACTTAGATCCGATGATAATTTGTTTATCAGTGTCGATTTGCGAATATTATGGAATCTTATTTCGATCATGAATCACAGTTAGACAACCGATGAAAGATTAAAGACACTAGACTGCTATATTGTCCTGATGTAAGACTCGCCAACACTGATCATCTACGACCCTGCAACTCATAATCGAACCCAAGACAAAACCTTTGGTCTCGTGCCCGAACTTTATTTTTAAACAACAAAGATTTTAAACGTTAAAAATGTTTGAAATAAATTCCATTTTAATATCAATTATTTATTGAATACATATAAAATCTAGTACAACTGTGTACCATAAACGCTATACGATAAGCAAACTAAAGAGATAACATCGTGAAGAGAACGAAAAAGGAAAGGGACATTAATTAGAAAAGGAGTGAATAAGTATATAATACGGGGTACAGCTCGAGTAGAGGTACAATCAAGAAAAAGTACTTTTAATCAAGAAAACTTATCTCATTTTTATAAAGAACTGCGGGATCAAAATGACACATACCTGATAACGTTTCAAGCCTGTGAGTTATACCATTTCAAGGAACACGATCAGGAAGTTAGGATTTACCGATAGATTCTTACATATACTATCTTCTACATACTTGACACTTAGTTTCTGTCAAACTACCCGTTCAAAAATTGACGAATATTCAATATATTGAGAAGTTTCTACAATTAAAGCTGATATATGTCTGTTCAACTGAAGCACAACTAAATAATCTCTTACAAACTAAGTAACGTGAATTTTGTTCTGAGTTACAGTTGTAGTTCATAGAGAACTTAGTTAAGACTGCTGCCCTTGTTTAAAACAAGTAGGTTTACATTCTACATCGCAGAAAAGGAAAATTTTCGATACACACCTGTTGAGGTTAATTTAAAGGTATTAATCTATAATACAGCTGACAATATGATGTCGTTGGGTATTTGGATATTTCTCAAGTATAACCCTTTGAGTTTATTTACTACTAGTGAAGAAATTGTAAATGCAAATTCTACTTTTCAACATCATCTGTGTAAAATATATGAACGAATTAGATGTTTGATATTCAAACACAAGTAAATCTAAGATATTAAGATGTCTTTTTCGACATCTAATTAGATAACTGAAATAATGTATGTACATCTTTTATTTTAAAGTCTTGATATCAGCACTGTACTATAGCAAATAGTTTGTTCTAATCGCTATTTTCATGAATAAATTCTATCGTAAAACATATACAACACTTACGTTTGTCACTTCTCGTGAAACATAGGCAACCGATCAGGATTCTCCAACCAATTCTGTCCTGGGCTTATCTTTTCAATTGTTTCCAAGTACTATTCATTCTTTTGATGTCTACCTTCAATTCTCGACTCAATATGTTCTTTGTCCTGCTTTTTGTCATTTTACTACAAAAATTTCAAGTTAGGGTTTTCCCAATAATATCTGCTAATCACCTCCGATAAAACAAACACACAATACAATGTAAATATTTCAATGATAAAAATAATAATTAACATACATTTTCATGTTTGTTTTTCATTCTAGATTACAACTTGAAAAGTTGGATAATCCTGATGAAGCTATTCGTATACTAAATAAATCGCATAGTATCGAGGGTGCCAAAATGATTGCACAATATTTCATTAGAAATAATGATCAAACTAAAGCCATACAATTTCTTGTAATATCCAAATGTTTCAACATTGCATTTGATTTAGCAAGAAAACATAAAAAAATGGAATTGTATGCAGAGGCTATCGGTATGATTAATTTTTTTATTGTTATTATTCCATTCAATGAATGTTAATTAAATTAAAGCGGCGAGATAATCAAATGCTCTCCCTTCCAACAAAAAAGACTGCTGTTACAGGTTTTCAGTGATGATCTAGCTTAGATCGACTCATGAATTTAACTAATAAAATTAATACAGTATCCAAAAATCCTCATTCTGATAATAATCATGCGCTCACTATTGACTATCTTCAAGATGGAGTTCCTGGAGTTCTAGTGATAAGCCGTGACCAGTGGAGTCCAATCCGTGTCAGGTGGAGACAGTTATTCACTTTAGACAATGGATGAAGGGTTGTGCAAGATCATGGATTGATTAGAGTTAAACATTAACATCCATTAAATGCTGACTCAGTAGTCCAGATGTTAAGCGTTCACGCGCAAAACCAAAGATCATGGGTTTGAGTCCCATATGCTGACTCACTGCTGAGAAGTCCCGCACTAGGACGAAACGGTCGGCCAGTGCTTCCAGGTTTTCAATGGTGGTCTAGCTTAGATCGACTCAACAATTCAAATACTAAATTTAAAAAATAAATGACATTTTATGTTCCATTAGATAAAATGTTTAAGTGAAATACCTTTGTTAAGTGCTCAGAATGTTTGAAATTTCCAAATTCTCACTATTTTATTCTAAAGTTTGTACAAAACTCGCAAATCAATGAGTGTTTGTTTTGATTTGTTTTGCCAGTTGTAAATCAACAAAGAAATGATTTTTTCATTCCTTCACTCAATATTTGGCAAGCTGGTGTGTTATGAATGATAACATAGATAACAAACTTCGTCCAAGACCCCTCTTAAGCTACTACTGATCTTATACCTGAGTAAAAGAGGACGTTTAGGTATGTGAAGTTAACAACCTCACTGCGTAAAGAACCTCGCTAAAAACCATGAACCAGAAAATTATAGATAACTATCTACACACATGATACCTCTTTATTGATACATGAACAACTATATTTCTTTATTAACTCAATCTCCCTAACTCTTCAGACAATTTATTAGTAAACATGGGTGAGACTATAATCTACGGACCACCTTTGAGAGACGCTATGGTGACCTTGAAAATGCCCTCCTACAAACTAGGGCTAAACGAGAGTCATAAACCAGTGTGAAGAATTAGGGTCAGAATTCACAGTAGATGGTCAGGGCTAAGAATTAGATTGACAGTTTTCATCACGAACTGACATTAGCTAAAATGTCAAAACGCTATTTAGCCAAATGCATGAATGAATTTCGCTCCAAAATCCAGGATCTGTTATTTCTAAATTCGATTAGTTCGCCCAGAAATCATAGGTTCACCGTAAAGATGTTGCAGGAAATGTGGAGTTTCTCATAAAATGTTTTGTAGCAGTGAAAACGATTCAGAAAAAGAACTTTCAACTTAAATATATTCGCATAAAGATCAGAAAACTAATCCTAAGCCTTTAAAAGTTAAGTACCTTCCTAAAACTATTAGATTCTAGCAAGATTCATTATTTTTGCTTGCCAATGCAAGTAAACTCTCCATTTTTGAATCAGAAATGATTTTGAAACCTAAAAATTGTTTTGAGCATCAGTTAGACTCGTCTCTGAATAATTGAAAGGGACCTGTGAACCTCATTACCAGTGATCATTTTCCAAAAACAAACTTACATACATGAATAAAAATATTGTTGAATTTGACCGAATATTTTCAAAGATAATTTAATTTGACTGAACATTTTACTGATTAACCTAATAAAAAGACAATGCATTATAGAGTTGTAAATTAATTCAATTTACGAAATTTTAACTAGTAAAACCTTCAAAAATAGATTTTTGAAAATTCTAAAGATGTCTCAGGTATTCGGAGTTTGACAACACCTTTATAATTGAAGTATATCGACCCAGTCAAATCAAAAGTCAGAAATGAAGAGATTCGAAGTTGTATTTGGATGGCTATCTATATATCGAGAAGCGTTTTGTCTAAGCTAGCTAACAGTTGCAAGGAATGTGCAGCATAACGTACCCACTCGTGATCTGGTGAGGATGAGTGACCGAGCGCATTCAGTTAGGTGTGTCCAGTTAAACTAATGAGATCAGCATCAAATGTCGAAGATTTACAAAGCTATTGAGTTTGGGGATTTATTTACCGTAACAATCTTTAAAAGAATAAAAAATTAATTAAAAGTTTCATTTGACAGCTTCATAACCAAAAGTTATTTCCTTCACAAACTTACATTATTAATGCTTGTATATAAATTTATATACATTGATAAATTAAAGAAATCTTATGTACTGAATTGTTTACTTACTTACGCCTGTTACTCCTCGTGGAGGAGCATGGGCCACCCACCAGCATTCTCCATCCAACCCTGTCCTGGACAATCCTTTCCAGTTACTATCCATCTTTTCCATGTCTTCTATTTCCCGATGTAATGTGTTCTTTGGCCTTCCTATTTTTGGCTTTCCTTTAGGACTCCAAGTTAGGGCTTGTCTCGTGGTGTAGTTTGATGATTTCCGTAATGTATGTCCTATCAACTTCCAACGTCTTTTCCTAATGTCCTCTTCAGCTTGAAGCTTGTTTGTCTGATGTATTCGGACTAATATCATACTACTGATGATATTTAATGAAAAGTTTAACAAATCGCTGTTAATAAATTGACTTTAATATTTTTAAAAGATTATAATTATGTATATTTATCCATTAACCCATTTGTTTAATTGTAATTTAGGTTTGAATGCATCTATCAGTGAATATCAGAATATTGCATGTTATTTTGAAAATGAAAAGAATTGGTATTCAGCTGGTAAATATTATTTATTAGCTAAACAATATGAAAAGGTAAAATTACGCACAACTACTTTACATTAAATTAGTTAATATTTACATTGCAAAATTATTCGACTATGATCTTAATCACTAATAATGATTTATATTATACTACTACCAACTTCGGTCAATTTCCGAAATAATCAAGTGATTGTTAACCGCTACCTAACGATAACTTCAATTTCTAGTGACAATCACTTCATCGATTAAATGTTTTCATTAAGAGTTCTAAAAAAATAATAATGATTGCTATACTCAATATTACTTGTTAATAAAAATATGGGGTTCTCAGCGTACAAGGTTTGACTAGGTTCCTCCCACCTTTGTTGTACGTTATATATATAGATGTAGATATATTCGTCAGTATAGAATTATAGACTTTCATTAAAATCATGAACGGATCAATGTTAGAAAATCAATGAAAACCTGAGAGTACGGAACAGTTGTTTCGTCCCAGTACGAGACTCCTCAGCGGTGCGGATCTACGACTTCGTACGCAGGAACTGAAACCATCACCTTCGGTATCGCATGCGAACTCTCAAACACTAGACCATTGATCCAGCAATGTCTATTAATTCAAGTAGTCCACGATATTGTGCAACTATCTCACATTGTCTTCAGTAGGTTATTGAGCCACACCCGTCCATTGCTGTCATATTTTCAATGGTGGTCTTACATTTATCTGTTCATGATTTCAATATATATTCATAGACCAAGTATGCAAATTTATATTAAATTAAATTAAATATTTCTACAAAAATCAGAATCTGAACAACAGCATATAATATCTGATTATGTTAGCTCTCACAATCTTTTTGTTTCATTTCACATGTTCGCAATACGATGTTGTAGAGCTTTTGGACCTATATATGCTAATGTGTATACCTCTCGTTCTGCTGGAATATAAACAAGAAAGATATAAATGAAGTGAACAATTTGTATCTGATAAAATAGAACTTGCCAGTTTGAAGGATTTCAAATATGCATTCGTAATAACATTTCAAATATGACAATTGACTCACGATTCACCTTACCTACTTCTTTCAACACTACACGACACATAAAAAAAATAATAAGGGACTATATAGCATAATATGTAATATATAAGAATTTGCAGATAGCAAACATTAGTCTCGACCAATGCTAAAATAATTCAGCCTATTTATATAATGTCATAAAAAAGTTCTTTCATTGAAAGATCAATAGTGAACAGAAGGAAAAACTTGCAGATAGATAATCGCTACTTGACATAGCTGTTATTTCAGGATCTTCCTAAGTATAAACTTCATGCGATACGAATACAGTGTTCATATACTTTTCATGTCTTAGGCTGAAATTAATAAATTGACATTTAAAAAACAATTTAAAATCGCCAACCATACAATGAGCGCTAAGAACTAGTTCACTTCAAGGGAATTTGCAGAGGAAGAAACTGATGTACAAACAGTAAGACTATCCAAAATCCTGGAACATGGATATAGGGTTTCCTGCTGACTATCACCTGAAATGTAAACATGATTTACTGAATGTCAAGTTATTTAGACTAGTGGCCACATTGTAAATTAATCAGCAAAATTTGGTTATATCTACTACGTGATCATTAATGGTGACCAATAAATGCAAAAACTGAACTCGAAGCTAGTCATTAATCGTCACATTGTTACTATTCAAGTTAAATTGTTTTCGGAAGACCTTGTATAAATGTGAAGTAGCATTTATTACAAATGGATGTTACCTGAAAAACCAGTACAAATTAAGAAACAATGAACGTAAATAATATATATATATATATATATATATATATATATATATATATATATATATATATGAAAAGCAAGCGTGAGGTTATTCGAAGATGGGATTCATAAACATAGAGGTGATACAGTAACTAATGATAATTGCAGATGGTTTGATGATAACTTAATTAATGTTACTTTCTGGACACACAAATATATTTTGTGCTTTTAAATCTCTTCAGAGAAACTAAGAGAAGCTGATTTATTTTGTTTGCTGATAATTTTGATGAGTTGAGGAATGTCAATAATATCCACTTTATCAATTGAATACCTAGCTATTGCACTGCATAGATCCGTTGCACATGTCAGTCTCAAATACTTTGCAACGTTTTTGGAAATGAAAACTTATACCTTTCACCCCGTTCTGCCACTGTATGTGCTCTACCACATACGTGTAAATGGATAAATGCAATCGGACATACTGAGAATAAAGAATCTAGCGATTTACATTTGTTTTAAGTAGCAGTTTTATTCCTCATAGGATTATCATTCTTATTGCTTCGATAAGCGATCTTCATTAAGGCATTTATTTTGCGGTTAATTATTTCAGTAATTTCATCTCCTTTGAAACGAATTGATTCACCCCAGATAATTTAGAGCTTACAGTTACTGCATATTATAAAATAAAAGTTTACCAGTGGAAAATGCTCAGCTAACACAGCGGCTATACGTAGTACTTATTTTATCTGTAGGACACTGTTTACATTTTTATTTAATTGTAATTTTTTTTAATGTTATTCTAGGCCATCAAACATTTGCTTCATGTACCTTATCAAGAAAATAGTCCAGCTATCGACTTAGCACTTGAAGTGGTTGGTGAAGCTAATGATAGTCGTTTAACACATTTAGTTATTGTTTATTTAATGGGTGAAACTGATGGTATAGTAAAAGATGCCAGATACTTATTTCGTTTATATATGGTTTTAAAACAATATAAAGAAGCAGCTAGAACAGCTGTTATTATAGCTAATGAAGAACAAATCAATGGAAATTATCGAAATGCACATGATTTATTATTTAGTATGGTACAAGAATTAAGACAAAGAAACATCCATGTTCCATTTGAAATGTTTGAAAATTTAACTTTGTTACATTCTTATATACTTGCAAAGGTATGTTATTGGTTTTGTTAGTAAATATTGTAAATAATAAATAATTTTTCTTTGAATTTGTTACACCAAGAAACTATGCAGTTTACATGAGATAAAACTTACTTACACCTGTTACTCCTCGTGAAGGAGCATAGGCCGCCCACCAGCACTCTCCATCTAACCCTGTCCTGGGCTTTTCTTTTCAGCTCTTTCCAGTCGTTATTCATCTTTTTCATATTTGATTCTATTTCCCGACGTAATGTGTTCTTTGGTCTTCCTCTTTTACGCTTCCCTTCAGAACTTCAAGTTAGGGATGGCCTCGTGATGCAGTTTGATAATTTGTGTAATGTTATGTCCTAGCAACATCCAACGTCTTTTCCTAATTTCGTCTTTAGCTGGAAGTTGGTTTGCTCTCTCCTACAGAAGGCTGTTGCTGATGGTTTCCGGCCGATGGATGTTGAACATTTTGTGAAGACAAATATTTATAAATACTTATACCTTTTTGATGATGGTTATGGTAGTTTTCCACGTTTCAACTCCTTATAGTAGAACTGACTGTCTTGACGTTCGTATGGAAGATCCTGACTTTTATAGTGCTTGACAGTTGTTTTGAGTTGAATATGTTCTTCAATTGTAAGAATGCGGCCCTTACCGTGCCGATCCTTGCCTTTACGTCTGAATCAGATCCTCCTTGTCCATCGATGATGCTTCCCAGGTATGTGAAGGCTGTCACTTCTTCCAACGTTTCGCCATTAAGTGTGACTGGGTTAGCCATTAGATAGAAACTAGAAATAAATAATTTATACTAGTGTAGCGTGACCAGTCAATGAAAATTATTCAATATCATTTTGCCCCCTACCCACTCTTTTTTCTCCAGGTCTAATATTAGTATATAGTGCAATCCTGAATGATTAAATATATTTTACAAGACCCCTTGAAGTTAAACTATTTGCTTATAGATGATGAACATTAAGGGACATCTGTTACCTAAGAAGGATCTAATGCTACTCTAAAAATTTGAACTTGCACCCCGTACTTCAAAAGATTTATAAATTAAGACATATTTATATGGAGCAAACTATGCTTGGGACGACGATTTTTTATTAGCATCAAACATTGGATGTCAGTAGCACCTTTGATAACCGACAAAGTTAGGTTATTAAAGTCTTTTGGGAGAGATAGGTTAATAATACTTTTTAGTAACCTCATCAAACAATTTTAAACTAAGTAAATTATACAGTTATTTATAGTTACAGATGAATCTGCTATGCACTATAAACGTGTCCTCAACATGATCGTAATAGTACATCATTTTGTTAATTACTTGTTTTCATGATCAGATTCTAGCAGATATATTTATCTGATTTGTGTATAAATATTTATATGCCCACCAAAGCAGTTACAATAGCAGAACAAACACAAGTGCCTACTTTGAATGCCCTGGAGAGTATTCATGGAGAGATTTACTCGACGGTGGTCAGTAGCTCGACGTTTAGATGTTTCATGTATACAGATTATAAAGTAGACACTATTAAATCTTTTAAGATCAATTAAAAAAATAAGCCGGGCTCTTCTGAAATTATTGCTAAAAATGAAACAGTGTTTTTATTTTTCCTTATCATGGTAATAAATCATTTACTTCTATTGTAACTTTCAACTCGTTCTTTTATTTGGTTCCTTTGTTTTTGGAACCCTTTTAAATCATAGTTCTCCTTCAAACTAATGAGATCTACATATTTTATCATTTATCTATAATTAAGCTTTTGTACAATGTTCTTTGATTAGTCACTTTAGACTTATATGTATCTTTATTGAATTTTCAAGATATTTCAAGCGATTTATATGTTATTCATAAGCTAGCAGTGAACAATTGGATTCAGTAGCGAAATAGATAACACGTTCGGTATGTCAAGCAAAAACAAATAGGTTTGAGTCCTGATATAAATATTAACACTGGAATGTAATTACATCTAGCTAATCAGTCTCAAATACAACGAAACACGCATTCTGTATTCTAGTATTGAACACTACAAAATTTTACTAAAATTTTCTTCATTTGTTTAACTTTACCTAAATCATTACTTACACTCTACTTATATGTGCTCATATTATTAACTTCTAAAAGTATCCCTTTATATTACTTATATATGTATGGTATTTTTTATGAAATGTTTACTTATTACTCTTGTAAGGTTCACGTTAAAAATGGTGAACATTTACTTGGTGCCAGAATGTTAATTCGTGTTTCAGAAAGCATCAGTAAATTTCCCGCTCGTAAGTTACAAAAGATTATAATAACTCAGTGAGATTTAGTATATTAATTATAAAACATGTTGTAATTTAAGGTGTTTACTCATTTCATATGGAGCATACTAGTTTGAAAATAAAGAGAATTCAGCGAAGAAAAATTTCTCTTCTCGGTGAAATCATTTACTTAACCTGTAGACGGCATCCAATGGTGTTAATTTCTAACTTCAACCAATCCACGAAACTGCGCAACTGTCTTCTATTGTCTTCAATAAGTAACTGCCTCACAACAGACATGGATGAACTCCACGGATCACGACTTCTTACTAGAACTCCAGGAAAACTATCTTGAAGTCAGTCACTGGTTATCAAATGATAATTATCAGTAAAGGGTTGCGGACTGAGGCCTAAGATCCTGGGTTCAAATCCTGTGTATGGAATCATAGATGCACACTGCTGAGGAGTCCCATACTAGGACAAAACGATCATCCAGTGCTTCCAGGTTTTCAGTGGTAATCTAACGTAGATCGACTCGTGAATTCGACTGTGAAAAACTTAGTGGATTATCCAATTACATTCAATTTTCCAAGATACCAGCCAGTTATAACAAACCGAATGCTTGGAATTGATATGCTTTAATTTAAATTGCTACACTGTATTAGAATAATAAGATAAAATTATCAGGAAAAATGCCAGAGTAGTAGAAATAGAGACGACACGCAATGCTGACCAGTGTTGGGGATGGTTGGAAGAAAGTTAGGGGCGGCCAAATCAAAACGCGGCATCAGTGCTTGAAGTCATTAACTTCTAGTCTGAGCCATGTTGGTAGATGCAGACTACTTGGTTGTGGTCCTTGTGATTATCGTAACCAATGGTTAGAGACTTTGGGTGACATGACTCAGAATCGATTACAATGGCGTAGGTGTATACACTTACTGTCCTCCCTCGAACAGTGAGAATAAATTCGCTTTATATCTTTCTTTGTACGAACTAATTCTTTCTCCTTGTACTATGTCCTTATATGCAATCCTTCCTTTATATATTACCACCACTGACTTAACTACTTCTATAAATTCTGTGTTCATGTTTTTGTGCTAATGAGGTATGGCAACTTGGACCGATTCACATATGTGCCTGGTCCTGCGTTGTAGCTGACTGACTGACAGTATCAGTGGTAGTTATAGTTTTAACTCCAGCTTCGATAGTTATGAAAATTAATACAAATAATTGATTCTCGATTCCGTCTTACCATTATTCATTTTTTAGATATTGTTCCAATTTTAACAAGTACTGTTATTGAATGTCAAAAAGCTGGTTTAAAATCAACAAGTTTTAGTTATGCTGCAATGTTATTACGTCCTGAATATCGTGATAAATTAGACGTAAAATACCGTCGTAAATTTGAAACACTTGTACGTAGAACCGATTTAAAAACTGATAGTGTTGGAGTTTCGTCAAGTGATAATGTTTCAATATTAAATCAAACGAATTGTTCTGTTATTGAAACATCTACACCATGTCCATCATGTGGATCACCTTTACTAGAGACTAGTTTATACTGTACTGAATGTAGAAGTACTATACCATATTGTGTGATCACGGTAAGTTCAATTGTGATTTGAGAATACATACTATGTAAAGTGGCTTTACACTATTATAGAAATAGTTATAATTTATAGGAGAAAATTGCTTAATCTTATTTTCAAGAAAAAAGCTATATAAATCTCTTGAGAACAATCTCACAACCTTATATTCCAACTCTGTGTTGTGGTGTGCACATCTTATTTTGACAGATAAAAGTAGTATTTAATATCAGTCGGAAGTGGAATGCCTGCCAGCATTAGATTGAACTGAAGAGAGCAGAAAGAAAAACGGAGAGCAATATGAATAACAACAGAATTAGAAGAATGACAAGGTAAAAGATAACTAAAGGAAGATATGCAAATTATGTATTTAATGTATGGTCATTAAAATGTTATAAAGCCACAGTGCGATTTTGAACGAAACAATAATTCGTCTAAATTACAAGAGTTTCAGTTCACTACTGTATCAGTCTACGTTCTAACTAATCAAATAACTTCCTAACAATTGGATGCGCTAGCAAATCTCTGTATAATATTGATTCAGATGAAAGCTGGTTGGGTTTTCGTATTGTCTGAATGAGTATTTTATTTAATACACAAAAGATCATTTTCAATAACATGAAACAATCATAGTTCATACATTATTCACTTGTTAAAGAATCACTGTCACAGAAAAAATTCAAGTAATCACTATTATCAGTATAGGTTTGTCGAAAATGTTAAGTTTTGATTAAGATCATGAATCAGTCTATGTTAGACCTCCACTGAAAACATGGAAACATTAGATGCCCATTTTGTCCTAGAATGGGACTCCTTATCAGTGCGCATCCACAACCCCCCTCGCGAGATTCGAACCCAGGGCCTATCAGTCTCGTGCACAAGAGCTTAAAATCTAGACACCTGAGCCGGCATTCAATGGTGTTAATGTCTAACTCTAACCAGTCCACGAAGTTGCGCCACCGTTCACCATTGTCATCAGTGAGTTACTACCTCAGTCATTAGTTATATATCTACTTGAAAAGAGTCTATTGTTTAATGAAATTAATCAATATAAACTGATTAAACAATAAATTTAATTATTATTTTAATAATATAATTAAAGTAATATCTTTTTCTAAAGGGTTATCATGTTATAAAAAATGATTTTGCCACATGTCCTGGATGCCAATTTCCTGCATTATACAGTGAACTCATGAAGTAAGTTCAATTACATTATAACAGGACGAATACTTCAAAAGTTGGAACTGGGTTTTTTTGAATTATTATTAATTATAACTTTTCTGTATAACTACTAAATAACTGGTTTACTTTGTATACATATCCCATTTATCATAAGCTTTTGATTAGCCTATAAACTAGGGTCACATGATTTATCATTCGTAATTTGTTCCCAGTCAATTGCTTACAGTCTACCTAATTCACAGTCAGTCAGTCAGTAACAACGTGGAACTTCGTACGTACGTACATCAGTTCGAGTTGCCATACCACATTAGCACAGAGATTCAGTTATCGATTCAAATCCCATAGTGGTAGAGGTACTGAAAGTATAAGTAGAGATAGGGGACATTAAGGTTTGATGATGTTAATAAAGGAGTATAGTCCAGTGGAATAAATTGGGAAAGAAAATAAAGGACATGAAGAATTCAGAAGATTAGAGTTTGAGAGAACACAAAGAGTGGATGCACCTGCGCCATTGCAAACGATTTTGAGCCATGTCATTCAAGGTCTCTAACCATCGGTTGCTATCGTCTCGCGGTCCCCAACCAGGTAGTCTACACCTACCAACATGACTCAGTCCACTTGTCAGTGACTTCATGGATTTGTGCCATGTTTTGGTCTGGCCGCCCCTAGCTTTCTTCCAACCTACTCCTACACCATAAAACATAGCACGTCGGGGCAGTCGGTGGTTGGGCATACGTAACGCATGTCCCAGCCATCTCAAATGATTGAGTTTCACTACTTCCTCAATTGATTTTCCATCCTTACCTAGTACCCGTTTCCTAACAACTGAGTTACTTACTCGGTGGTCCCAGGATATACGAGCAATGTTTCGAAGACATCTATGGTCAAATACTAGTAACCTACGAATATCCTCTACTCTTACCGGCCATGTTTCACTGCCATAAAGTAGGACGGAACGAACTGCTGCGCAGTAAACACGTCCTTTGGTTACTAGACGGATATCTCGCCTACGCCACAAATGACGCAAGTTGGCAAAAGCTAGTCAGCAGACTCTGCATTCTGTCAGCGTCTTCACTAAATAGAACTATGTCATCGGCATATTCTAAGTCAACAAGTGGATCTCCCGGTAGAAGTTCAACTCCTGGAAATTTAGATGAGGAAAGTGTCATCTCTAAAAGGACGTCAACGACAAAGTTAAACAAGAATGGAGAGAGTGGACAGCCCTGACGAACACCACTTGAGGTAATCAATTCTGATGACAGTTCACCATAAGCTCTCACTCGACCAGTTGTGTTCGAGTAGAGAGCCTTTATAAGGTTGACGTACTTCTTTGGTACTCCCTTCAGTGACAAACATTGCCATAGAACCTTACGATCAACAGAGTCAAATGCCGCCTTAAGGTCGAGAAATACTACCATTGTGGGGCGTCTGAATGTGTGTCTATGTTCTAGGACCTGACGTAATGTGAATATTTGATCAATACAACCACGTCCAGGTCGAAAACCAGCCTGGTTTTCTCTAGTCTGCTCTTCACGAGCTTTGGTTAGACGTCGAAGTATTATTGAAGCTAATATTTTAGACACTATATTAGTCAAACTAATTCCTCTGTGATTGTCACAGGAGGACTTTTGTCCTTTCTTATAGACTGGTACAATCAGTGATTGAGACCAGTCAGATGGGATTACGTCCAGTTCCCAGATTCTACCTAAGACCTCAGTCAATCTCGCTGCTAATACTGGACCGCCATCCTTAAAAATCTCAGGGGTAAACCTGTCAGGGCCTGCTGCTCTCCCACGCTTCAGATTTCCTATAGCTTTTTCAACTTCGTAAAGAGTCGGAGGACTTACATCAACTTGCCATTCGGGTCGACTGGGGATCGTGGGAAACCGAAGTGTGGCTGAAGGCCAGTTGAACTGATCCCTAAAGTATTCTGCCCATCGATCCAATCTCCTGGATTGAGAATGAATAATATGTCCATCTTTCTCCGCGATTGTTTCGCTAACAGTTGGGTTCCTAATACCGGTTTCCTTAACAAGTCTGAACAGTTGCCTGCTGTTACCTATTGCCGCTGCCTTTTCCATCTCTCTTGCTTTCGCTACCCACCACTGTTCACGATCTTTGCGTAGGCTTCTAGTCAGCTTACGCTTAAGCTGACTCCGCTCTTCGTTTCGTTCAGAGCCAGATGGAATGAGTTTTCGAGCATCTATCAGTGCGGTAGATGCTGCTGAGATCCAGTGTTTCTCCCTAACCTTATGGTTTACCGTACTTGCAGACATCACTGCTGTTTCTACAGCTTTTCGGATGTCATTCCATGCTGCCTCGGGGTGGGTATCACTTACATGGCTGCCTAACTGTTTTTCTAGATGTTCCTGAAATATACTCTTAGCTTGACTATCATTAAGTAGGACCCTAAGGGGTTTCCTTGCAGCATGTTTCCTACGTCCAGTAAGACGTAGACAAATACGCGCTCGCACTAGAGCATGATCTGAGTCTAAGCATGTGCTCCAGAATGAGCGACAGTCTTCTATCGAGCCCCTCCATCGGTGGCTGATAGCGATGTGATCTATTTGGGTCCAGCGTTGAGACGAATTAGGGGGTCGCCATGTTAAAAGATGTTTTTCCTTATGCTTAAAGTTAGTGTTTGCAAGAAACAGGCGGTTATCTGAGCATAGCTGCAACAGACGGTCGCCGTTATCTGTTCTTTGAGCCGCAACACCATAAGATCCACCCAGGTGTCTTTCGCTTTCGCATAGTTTACCTACTTGAGCATTAAAGTCACCAGCCACTATTACTACATCTGAACGCCTAGCTTTTCGGAGAAGGTCGGAAAGCTTTCTGTAAAACTCATCTTTTACATCATCTGAGCTGCAGTCAGTGGGAGAGTAGGCAGAGACGACGAAGAGGCGACGACGAGTGTCCTTATCTTTTCGAGTCCTTACTGTTCCGTTTAGTCGGACAGCACACAAACGACTGTCTACTGGGATCCAGTCTAAGAGAGCTAGTTCTGCCCTAGGACTCAATGCTATACCTACGCCAGCGAGGCCACGGGATGCAGCATCAGGGCTTCCAGATACACGAAGCGTAAATCGAGTTGGTTCGTTACTTTGACATGGTGCAGTCAAATGAATGACACTACTAGGATCCTGTGTGCGCGTTTCGGAGACGCAGCACACATCGATGGAGCGACATTCTAAAGTCTTAGCTAAGGAAGCCTGTTGTCCTATTTGGCACAGTGTTCGGACGTTGAAAGCTCCTACGTGTAGTTTGGAGCGTGGTTTCAGGAGACCAGGAATAACATTCCGCGTACTCGAATCGTTCGCACTAGCGGGGCGAGGTGATAAAGGGACGTGAGAAGGGTTAGTCGTGGAGATAAGAGAGTTATTAGGAGGTGTAGGAAGGATTTGAATGTGACCAACTTGGTCTCGTGTGCTGTTACGGGTATGAGGGCTGATATCACTTCCCGGTTGCCCACACCGTGGAAGGGTATTTCTTGGGGGACCTGAAAAGGAAATCGGATTAGTGTTGGTCTTAGCGACCTGAGTGCGTGACCGCAGAGCCCAAGGGACAACTGCTTGAGGCCGGTCGCGCACGGCCTTTTTGTGGGAGGTTTTTAATGTGTTAGCTCCGTTCTTCAAAGGGCCTTACCGCCGGAGACGGAAATCCGTGGGGTAAGGTGAGGTGTGACATTTTTAGGGTCAACCTTTTCTAACCCCTTCCTTCCTTGTGAGAAGGCAGCATCGCTGCAGATGCTGGTTGTCCGAGGGAAACACCTTACTGCTGTCACACCTCTGTACAGTCAGCAGTACGACTTCGCCCTCAGACCTTGAGTTGCTGCTTTTAGTCTTACCGTTCTCCAATCGACCTGCCTGGCATGGTAGAACCTGCAGGAACTTGAGTTCCAGCCAATATAGCTCGGTTGGGTCATCACGATAGGCAAGCCCGACCACCACGTCAAGGTAGCAGCTACGGTCGGGTCCTAATTCACAGTACTTTTGGAATTATTCATGCACAACTGTTATTTTCCATTTTATTGTGTATTGTAGTCTGGTATATTTGTATGTAAAGCACGTCTGTTTGAAATATAAATATCCTAGAGGCTGTTTGCTACACCATGGATCAAGGCAAGGCAAAGAGAGAAGCATGTTTGTTGTGGATCAATAGAAGCTTAGCTGTCGGCTGGAAATCATTATTCCTGGTCAGGCATGTAGTTAGTCAACTTTGGGACACTAAATTGCCGAGGTAATAGTAGACGTGAAATAGGCTAAATTAGAATCAGAATTCTGATTAGTAATTCTATAAGTGGTATTTTTCAGCGATTCCAAAACATACCAAGTTAAAATGTCTTTTCATGTAAATTTACTTTGTATAAGATTTGTTTTCTTTGTTCATTTAAAGATTCATTAAAATCTGCACTGTAACATTGTATGTATTATGCCATTTCAGTTGTAAGACCTAGAGGTAGTTAAGTTATTCATCTGTGGACTTTTTGGTGCAAACTTCTATGAACTCACAGACAATAACAAAACACTAGTTTAATGCGCTTTGAGTTTTTTTCAGTTTGTCAGCTGATCTCAGTTTGTATGATTTAGAAGCCATGGTAAAATTACCTCTTGGATAAATTATTTATTGTCACTGCTGAGGAGTCCCACAATAGGACGAAAAGGCCGTCCAGTGCTTCCATGTTTCCCATGATGGTCTAGCTTCAATTGACTTATAATCTCAACTATTGACATTATTAAATTGTTTTGTACTAATTAAACTGTCACTATTTCATTTATATTATATAAATACTTTTTTGTTGCTTGTAGATATGTTGAAAACTATCCAACACCAGTTTGTCCAATGTGTAATATTCATCTAACACGTGATAGTATTCGACGTTTAATTGACTCAAATGATATTTTAAATCAATGGATTAATTCATTGAATGTTGATATATGTGAGAATGAATCAAATGAGAAGAAGAATGTAGAATTGAATAAAAAACAATGTTAATATGATAAAGTAATGAGAATATTTATTTGAACGATTTAAAATAAGTTTTTCTTTTCATTATAATAGCAAAATAAAGTTTTAAAAAATCGATTATCTTTTGTTTGTCTAAAATGGAAAATTTCTTTCTTTGTAACAGAAATTTCGGGTTCGTGAACACTTTCCAGTGTGGTTAAGCAACTTACTTATGCCTGTTGCTCCCAATGGAGCATCGGTCACCAATTAGCGTTCTCCGACCCACTCTGTCCTGGGCCTTCCTTTCCAGTTCTATCCAATTTTTGTTCATTCTTCTCATGTCTGTCTCCATTTCTTGGCGTAATGTTTTCTTTGATCATGAGGATTCCATGTGGGGGATTACCTTGTGTTGCATTTGAGTGCTTTCCTCCATGTGTGTCCTATCCACTTTCAACGCTTCTTCCTGATTTCTTCCCCCGCTGGAATCTAGTTTGATCTCATCCACAGTAGGTTGTTGTTGATAGTGTATGGCTAACGGATCTGAAGTATTTTGCGTAGACAACTGTTAATAAACACTTGTATCTTCTGGATGTGTTTAAAATTCTGACTTTGGTGTTTGTTGACAGTTTTTTTAATTCCAGATGTTCTCCAGTTGTACATATGCTTCTCTTGCTTTGTCGATACACGCCTTCAGATCTTCATTAGATCCACCGTGTTCATCAACGATGCTGCACAGATATGTAAAGGTTTTTACATCTTCCAAATCTTCTCCGTCAAGTGTGATTCGATTGTTGCATGCTGTGTTTCACCTGAGAATATTGATTTTCTCTTTGTGTATATTGAGACCTACTGCTGCTGAGGCTGTTGCAGCTAAACCGGTCGTCTTCTCCTTCATTCGTTTTTGCGTTTGAGATAGAAGAGCCAGATCATCTGCGAAGTCTAGATCGTCTAGCTACATCCTAGATATCCACTGTATCCCATGCTTCCTTTCAGATGTTGACGTCTTCATGATACAGTCGATCACTACGAGAAAGAGAAAGAATTAGAGTGAGAAACCTTGCCTAACATCGGTTTTCACTTCGAACGAGTTTGTCAACTGTCCTCCATGAACGATTTTGCAATTTAATCCACCATAGGAATTTCGTATGATATTGACTATCTTGTCAGGCACTCCGTAGTACCTAAGAAGCTTCCACAGTGTTGTGCTGTTCGCGCTATCAAGTGCATTCTCATAGTCAATGAAGTTGATGTAGAGTGATGAATTCCATTAAATCGATTATTTCAAACTGATCCGTATTGTTGCAACTCGGTCGGTCCTTACGGAATCCAGCATGTTAGTCTCGAAGTTGGGCGTTTACAGAGTCCTTCATCATGTTTAACAACACCCTGTTGAAGACTTTTCTGGTATTGAGGGAAGAGTGATGCCTTTTTAGTTCCCACACCTGCTGAGATCGCCGTTCTTACACATTTTCGAAATTAACGTATAGCAAATCCCCTAATGTGTACATCTTAAAATAGCTAATTTGGAAGTGATCTGTAGTAAACGAGAACACAAGTGTGGATAATCAGATGTATTTGGATACAAAATTACAGAGCACCTTAGTAAAATCTAAGAACCATACAGTAAATACTCCATTTGCAAAATGGAAAACCAATCTTCGAAGTATTGCTCATATATCCTGAGACCACCGAGTAAGTAATGAAGTTGTTAGAAAACGGGTACTAGATAAGATGGCAAATCGATTGACGAAGTAGTAAAACTTCATCAGTTGAGATGTCTGGGACACGTGTTGCATATGCCCAACCACCGACTGTCCCGACGTGAGATGTTTTGTGGTGTAAGAGTAGGTTGGAAGAAAGTTAGGGGCAGCCAAATCAAAACATGGCACAAATCCATGAAGTCACTGACAAATGGACTGAGCCATGTTGGTAAGTGTAGACTACCTGGTTGGGATCCACGAGATGATAGTAACAGATTATTAGAGATATTGAATGACATGACACAAAATTGTTTGCAGTGGCGCAGGTGCATCCACTCTTTGAGTTCTCCCAAATTCTAACCTTCTGAATTCTTCATGTCCTTTTTTTTCTCCCCGAATTTATTTCACCGGATTATACTCCTTAAACAACATCTTCAAACCCTAATCTTTCCGATTTCTGCTTATACTTTCACTACCTCCACCACTACGGGATTTGAAATGACAACTGCATCTCTGTGCTAATGTAGTATGGCCACTTGAACTGATGTACATACGTACGAAGTTCTACGTTGTTACTGACTGACTGATTGACTGATGCTCATTTCCAATAAACTAGACATGGAGATTTGGAATTATATCTGATATTAGTCTTTTTATGATGATATCGTGGTTATATTTCATTTTTATTCGATGGACATCTACTTATAAAAATGACAATAGTCTTCTTTAATCTTTTTCTGAATAAAACTTCTCTTTCTATCAAGAACCCAGGACCTACTAGTCCTGGGTTCGAATCCCATGAGGCGGAGTCGTGGATGCGCACTTCTGAGAAGTCCCAGAATAAAACGAAACGGCAGTTCAATGCTTACAGGTTTTTCATGGTGGTCTAGTTTCAATTGACTAATGATCTCAACTATAGAAATTAATATTTTTTGGAAGTTTATTAATAATTTTCTTTATACGGTCGTATTAGTGACCTTTTTCAACTGTGCAGTATCATACACACTAATAAGTTTATTTAAAATGGTATTTACTAAAACCAAACAATTATCAATTTCTATTTTGTAGATTCAAGAGATTCGATAAGTTATCAACGTAATGATCTGAGTTTGCCAAATTAAAACAATGAGTGATTAATACTAATCGAATCCGTGTAAAGAAAGAACACATTAGGATGGTTTAAAATTCCTCCAGAGTTTAGTCCTTTAAAAAACCTGAGTAATTATTCATATATGGATAAGTATAAATATACGAGGTGATTTGTATTAAGCGTCTGAAATAAACAGAAGTTCTTTAAATGAATAGAAAAGTATTCAGAATTTGTCAGTAAAAGCAAAACGTCGAAGTATATATTATCTGTTATCACGATTATATTGCTATTGGTAGGGGTCCGAATTATTATATTTTTATTATCTAGGACTGGTTATTGGTCAATCACCGTTTTTATTTGTGGATCATGGGCGGGTTGCTTCCATATGGCCATGTTGTTGAAGATTATTTAAAATAGATGATTTACAACTAACCATAGAATCCAGGAGATGCGTATCTTTCTATTTAGAACTCGTCCGTTGAATATATCAGAATACGGGCTGTGAAACCGTAACCTATGACTTCAAACATTCAACGCATAGTTTAATGAGCTACCGGTTCCAGGAGTCCATTAAATTGTTCAACGGGTATGATTTTTATATCATTATACATCAGTTTATATCAATTATATCAATGAATAATCAAAATTCACTCCTAAATATCAACAACAGAATAAGCTAAGCCTTTACTAGTAATGATTAAATTATCGTAACCGATGGACAAGTTAGAGACTATATCGAATAAATAGTTTTTTTAGATAATGTTAACTTTTTGTCAATAAAGATAGTGGGAATTCCAAAGTGAAAACTGGGATCCTGGTGAATTCAACTGAAGAGTCCCAAATAGACTGAATTACCTGTCCTGAATTTCAATGTTAGTCGCAATTTAATAATTCCCTTTAAATATTTCTGTACTGTTTAGAAATACAAATAAACGATAAATACAGTCATTGAGATATCACTAATTCCGTGCAGATAGATTGTTAAATAGATAACCTCAATGATTCTTAAATAAACGTAAAATAAATTGATAAATATAACCCAAATTATATAACATGCGACGAATTAAAGCAGTTTATTCACGCGCTATCACTAAAAGAGTATATAAAATATCTATGACAACGAAATATCTAACCAAATAAATTTCTACAATAAAGAATACACAGTTGATACCAAACATACTATGAACTTAACAATACTTCATTTCATTATATACCTAGTAAAAAACATGAACAGATTTACAAAAACTATTAAGTATCCCAACAATATAGTCATTATGATCTGACATTGGTATCTATGTGTATAATAGAAAGTAATCAATCATATATCCTCAATTCATTTATGTATAACAAGAATATCACTTTTTCTAACGTTATATTTCCTTCACGTAAGTTAATAAAACATTAGATAAACAAACAGTATATTCACAGTCCAATGAACCAATCACTTATTCATTAACAAAAGTATTAAAATTTTTTATAAAACAGGGAAAGTTTGATAATCGTTTGATTGTTGATGGCTTAAATATTTATCAAAACACAGATAGGGAAATTGTCATTGGGAAAGGATAGCTCAGCATGATAAGACAAAATGTTGAAATTGAGATTAAATGTAATCGGAATGATCGTGGAAATAAAACAAACCATTTGGGGGTAGAACGATCTATATACCTAACTCCACATGAGTAGGTAAATTGGTAAATGCACATTGAGTTGGTCAGATGCTATAGTTTATCTTTCAGATTATTGGTAAACAATGATCGGCTGGAGAATTAGAAGCCTTATCTTTGGGGACAAAATTCTGTGACAAATGAAAAAATTAACAAAATCCACACACATGTTCAATTCGAAAACTTAATCAAACAAGCAAATGGTCTTAATCCAATCTCTGATCAAGAATTCCAACGTTTCAAATCTACTCTTCTCGATAGCTCCAACCAATATATTAGCACAAAAGTAACAGGCAAAAGTCTTCTAACGAAAGAACATAGAAATCAAATCAAACTACTTAGAAATATTAAAGACTTGATTATAACACGTCCAGATAAAGGTGCTGGTTTAGTGCTGCTGGATAGCAAGATTTATGTGGAAAAAATGACAACATTATTATCAAATGACACCAAATTCTCTAAACCAATGAATGAAAAAAACAAGACTGAAAGTATAGAAAAGCAACTGATTGATGTTCTTAAGAGAATAAAAATGAGCAGTTAATCGACGAACAGGTCTTTGAGCGCATAAAACCAACAGCATCAATAATACCACGATTATACGGTCTGCCAAAAATACACAAACCTGACTTACCTCTTAGACCAATTCTTGATATGTCAGGATCCCCTTATCATTCTATAGCAAAGTGGCTGACAAATCTCTTAGAACCCGTTAGAAAACGCATTTGTAAACATTCCGTACATGATACTTTTGAATTTATCGAGCACATAAAAGAAGTGAATGTAAGTGACAAAATTATGCTATCTCTGGATGTCGAATCATTATTCACTAAGGTTCCACTCACATAGACCATTAATTTTATATGCAATTACATAAATAATAATAAGATAAACATTGTAATACCGAATGCTTATTTGGAGGAACTTCCACTACGTTGCACTTGCAATGTACACTTCACATTCAACGACGTAATTTATAGACAGAAGGATGGTATAGCAATGGGTTCCCCACTTGGTCCATTACTGGCAGACTGCTTCATGGCCAGCTTAGAAAGCAACCCACTCAAAACGATTATAGAAAACCTCCACTTGTATAAAAGGTACGTGGATGATATCTTTATCATTTTGACAATAAATGTGACTTAAGTCATCTCCGAAATACATTGAATAATTGTCATCCATCAATAAAATTCACACTTGAAGTTGAAAACAAACAAAACATTCACTTTCTTGATGTGGAAATGACAAGAAAACAAGATGGTACTTTAAAAAGATCTATCTACAGGAAACCCATGTGGAATGGCCAACTATCAAGTTTCCACAGCTGGGTTCCCATCAGCCGAAAAAGAAACTTAATAATAACACTCGCTACAAGAATACGAAGAATCTGTAGCCCAGAAGTCATAGATGAAGAATTGGGTCTTTTAAAAGAGATACTTATCAAAAACGGATATCCTTCAATATTCATTGATAAGAACATGAGGCCGAGAACGCCAAAAACGCAAATAATTACAGTAGAAAAGAAAACCTTATACATGAACATCGACTTCAAAGGAGATAGAGCCACATATGTCTTAAAGAGGAGAATTTCGGACTCTTTAAAAAGAACATTCCCGGCAGCAACATTGAGAACGTCATTCTACAGCCGATCATTGTTCACCAATAATCTGAAAGATAAATTATCGCATCTGACCAACTCAATGTGCATTTACCAATTTACCTGCTCATGTGGAGCTAGGTATATAGGTCGTTCGATGCGTACTTTATCCAAAAGGATTCAAGAACATTGTCCGGCGTGGTTAAAAAGAGGAGGCAACGGCTTAGTAAGAAGTTCTATAATCGAACACCTTGTGAACACAGGTCACTCAATCAAGACAGACTCTGCGTTCAAAGTCATCTACAAGGTAAGTAGAAATTTCCCCATAAGGCAATCAAACTGCAGCTCCTTTGCATCGCCGAAGCAATAACCATAAACCTGGAAAAACCAGAATTATGTGTGCAAAAGAGACTGATACAATCTCTTCTTTTACCATGGTCTTAATGTATTAAAATTTTTTCTCTTGTTCCTTTACAGCCATCTACTTACCCACCATCTTCCCCTTAAATCTTCTACCCCCAAATGGTTTGTTTTATTTCCACGATCATTCCGATTACATTTAATCTCAATTTCAACATTTTGTCTTATCATGCTGAGCTATCCTTTCCCAATGACAATTTCCCTATCTGTGTTTTGATAAATATTTAAGCCATCAACAATCAAACGATTATCAAACTTTCCCTGTTTTATAAAAAACTTTAATACTTTTGTTTATTTAACCTCACTGTCACCATGTATAACAAGTTTATTATCAGTACTTCTATTACCATCCTGTAAAAATAAGTATATATATTTGCGATTGTACAGCTTAGAAAATGAATTCGCCGAAAAGAGAACTTTTCGCTGAACTAATCTTTTTTATTTAATGTTTCAATGGGTGTATTCCGTTCATTCAATAACAGTTTTAGATAAAGAATACAAATGCAGAATCATTAACGATAACAACGGGAATATATATCTATATACCAGGTCTGTTGTGAGATATCAGCTCACTGAAGACAATGGTGTACGGTGGCGCAACTTCGTGGATTGTTTGAAGTTAGACATTAACAACTGCTCAGTGTTCTAGTTGGCTAAGCGCCTGGCGCGAGACTGATAGGTCCTGGGTTCAAACCTCGCGGGAGCGGGACCGTGGATGCGCACTGCTGAGGAGTCCCATTCTAGGACGAAACGGCCGTCCAGTGCTTCCAGGTTTTTCATGGTGGTCTAGCTTCAATGGATTCATGGTCTCAACCAGTTACATCAATGATAAGTCAAGGAAATAAAATAAATTACAAACTCTAAGATTTCAAAATATTAATGATAGAACAAGACAAAATAGTTCAGTTTACAAAAAAAACATTAAATTAACGTAATGTTATTAAAATACGCTAAATATCGAATCATCAGAATGCACTGCTGTCATTCCATCACATGCTCATTAAATACGAATTTACAATCAGCTCTTACGAACAACTGAATTACAATAAATAAACGAATGAGTAAATATCAATGTTCGACGTATAGAAATAAAGGATAAATTTATTCACATAACTCAATGGTTTTCACTACAAACTAGTTATAATGAGAACAGATTTCATGTGTTTGTTATTAGCAACTGTTCTCTACTCACTATTATATCTAACAGTCAATGTTCACAGTCAATTAGATCATGGCCAAAACAGAACTAATACATCAAGTGAAGAACACCGATTACGTTCAGAAAAAGGCGATTCTGAATTCAGTCAGAGGGTAACGAGAGATAATTCAAATTCACAGTTTCTGAGAAAAAAAGAAGATTCACATTCAAGTAAAAGTGGCGATGTCGGATTCCACTCTTCACAAGAAAAATTCAAAGTGAAATACTCAAATCAAAGAAGAAGTGATATTTATACTAGCGGTTACCAAACATTCATGGGAAAACGTAGACGAGGCAGTAAATCACATGTGAAAACCATATTCAGAAAACGTTCTGGCTACGATCACAATGGTCAAAGGGAACGAAGTTCCACATTCGAAAGTTATGGTGAGGCAGACAGTTTCGATAGAAAGAAAATACGTGATGTGTTCGATGTGAATGGATATATTTCGGAGGGTCGAAAGCGAAGTAAACTCGGTGGATACATCCACGAAGAAAAACATGCGTTTATGTCAGGTGGACATAAGTCGCAAGTTTCTCGAAATGATGGCATATCACTTGAGGGAAAAGATCACCATGAAAGTGACACTCTAGATCAAAGATCTCGTTCTCACAATTCGGAAGACATTCAAAGGAGTGAAAACAGTACCGTACAACGACGTCGAAGATGAATTGAATAAATATCTTAAATTTACACGTTCACACGTTAATGAAGATTCCTTGTTCGAAATTAATATTCAGTTTCCCATTACTGTTTCTCTGAGAATCACATCAAATCAAATTATATCAACCATGAATTAGTGACAGTAAACTGGCAATGAATTCCATCCATCATCTGTTCACATCAACAATCAATATTATTTTGTTCTTACCAATCATTCATTCTTTTCTTTCAAATCATTATTCACAATCAATGGGTGTTTGGTACATTAGGTTCCCTCTCGTCATCATATTGATTTTTCGTTTACGAAATTCACTACCTTCATCTCCCTCATCACTGGAAGATGAAATCTGTTGAAAACCGTGTGTATTCTTCTTCTAAATTACCTTTGCAAATTCTAATAATTTATTACAACAGACCATGTATTGTAAGAACAGGTGGGTAAAATATATTTAAGAACAAACGACATCACGAAAGTTTCCTTTTATTCATGTCAATCAATCCAGTCAAATTGCACCGTACACTTTATTTATCCACACGTGGATTACCAATCATGTTATAAGATCAACATGATAGTCGAAAGTAGAGAATGATAAAATGATCACGTTCTCGATGCACTTGTCTACGTATAAATTCGAGTACTTTCAGCCTCAATTGTCTTAGATTATACCTACGGATGATTACACGTAGACAACACATTGAACCCTGTTCAAAATACATCATATAAGGTACTTATTTCAAACTGAATTTCCTTCGTATAGGACGTAGAATTATAATGAATGTCCAATCCGTACACGACTATTTGAATTTCGGTTCCAACATCTCAAATGCATTCGGTTTGAAACTGAACCAGTACATTGTCTTCGGTACTTAGTAATTCGCTTTTATCCTTCTACATTGACTTTCACAAATAATTCAAGTACCACACCACTGTTGATTACAATGCGTTTAATTCATCTATCCGCCTAACATCCACCTCCTGAAATGCCTTGATAATCGATTCGCAATCAAATATCTTTGACAAGTGAAATCTTCCGACATTTAGTTTTCAATTCATTAACCAGGATAAAGTGTGATTACTCTAACGATATGATATGGATATGATCGACTCTAAAATCAAATGCATCTATTTAGTATCGATAGAAGGTCTTGTCGATTGCTTCAGTATTCAACGTTAACGGGAGACGATGACCGTTTCACAATTAGTCGATCACTGAGTAGTGAACAATATCTCGTATTTCATGTCCTTCATAATGCTGATCGATAGAAATGAAAATGTCAAGTCACTTGGACTACTACTAACCACATTCCAGTTTGATTGATAGAATTCGATCAGTTCATGAAAGACAAGACATGTACAGCATTGGTCACTACCCAATGATCAGTCAATCGCAAATACACCTCAGTTCTACAAGATGTCATTGTAGGCACTGAGGAAAAATGATCTAGAATGAGTTCTATCTTTTACAAGATGAAGTGTGTGAAATTCTCTTAGACCTTAGATTGGGATGATAGTGTTATTCATTATTCACTGTCAGATTTCGATCCGTGAAAAAAACTGACTTTCACAAGATAAACACCAAATTTATGAAAATATGGAAAATAATGCGCTAGAGTGCGATATGAAACGTTGAGTAATCTTGATGTACCTATCCTTTTAATAGATAAATCACATCACGGAAAATTTCGAGGTTGACTGTGATGTTAGTGAGAAATTTAAAACGGACACCATAAGTAAACTTTAATGTATTTATTTTATTATTGTTAGTCGTATCTGCCGATCTAGATTTTATACCTCTTAAATGCAAACTTTGATATATAAGAGACTAAGTGAAATTGCCGAAATTTAATGCCCGATAGGGATCGTAAATAAATCCATTCTATGTTGAGTCTCTTTACGTTCTTTGTCTTTATTCTCGTCCCTTTAACTCTTTTGTGTAATGTTTTACATAACTTATTAATATTCAATAAATAGTTGTAATTCTAGCAATTTCTACGTGTATGTTGTAATGCAAGTTCGTCGTGTAATATTCGACATATAAGATTTATTGTATTTATCATTAAATTAGTTTATTTCAATCCCTGTAGCAGTTATTCTCAGTTTTCATATCGTCGTTTATTTCCTATTTAAACGTAACGATCGCCATATTGTTTGCACTTGGTCCCGTTTTTACTTGTTGATAAACGGTTATCAAGTTTAGACGAAGTTATCAACTGTTATTAGCACTATCGTATGTTGTAACTATTCTTTATGTTAGTATTGCAGGAAGTACGGAGGTGGTAAACACCACAAATACCTCACAAGTTGAGGTTTGTAACTAATTTATGTTTATTATTCAATGAAGAACCGCTTTTTAGACAAATCGCGCATACCTTGATTGTGTAATTAAGACACTTCAATAGATGTAACTGTCTATGTGATGATAATTTGTTATTCTTAAAACTAGATTTTATCTGTCTTACAATTTAGTATGAATTGTCTCTTTCATCTCACCAATTTGTTAATGTGATTGTTACAAGCACGTTCTAAACAACTTATTGCAGTTCATGTCACATAATATCAATTAGAATACAATTTAACTTATACGTTTTTAACGATTCAAACAAGTGACAAGTTATCATACTCAGCTCAAAGGAAATGAAATCATTAGAACAATTAATTACAGGGTAAATTCCGTGTTGAAGGTGGTTTATCCATCAGCAAAATTGACGACGTTCTGTGAAACGTAGTGCTCGCTCAAACAAACAAAAACTGACAGGTCCTCCTACTGAATTTGCCAATTCACATGTAAGTGCCAAAACACATACACTGAAAGAACCGAGCATGTTCCAAAGAAATTGAGACTGTGAGGGACAAGGACTCTTAACAATGTAATAGCTCGGTATTTATTTGACACCGGGCACACGACTAACATTACTCAAGTCTTCAAAGTTATTAGCAGACAAAGAAACACAGCTTCTCTACTGTTTGCTGAAGCAATTGAAATAAAAAAACTCAGTCGTGATTTCTGTATCCAATAAAAGACAGTAATCAACCTATTACCATACCGTTGAATCATTTTTGTCGTTACTTTGTTAATGTTCAGTTTGCTATGTGGTCTTCCCTCACCGAATTCTCATTTTGTGTACATTAAAACAACCCCTTTACTCATATATTTCCATTTACTTAATTCTCTTAACTTATGTAAACTCTTCAAATCCTGTTCACTTCAGTGGAATCATAAGATTGTGGATAATTTATTCATAAAATAATCCTCAATCATGAAGCGTGTAACTACAATCGTATATTTGCTGCTTTGTTCAAAATACCACATAAATTATCATACACTTTTGCACCTAGAAATCCAAATTGTTACAAACTTCAATTTTTTTATATATTTACCCAAACTCAACAATTCTGACAGTGGATTCAAATTCTTTCTCAATAAATGTAAAATGTAAATATCTTGTTGGACTAATTGATAATATTACACTAGAATCTTAAACGTTTGTAATAAGCCACATCAGAAACTGTTGTGTGAGGATGGTACACCCGACAACGCTTTCTGTTAGTCATTAAAAAGTGACCGAAAGCAACTCAGGAGACTGAAACATCAAAGATAGGTCGGGTGGAAGCAGTTAACAGTAAACCGAAGATATACGTTTCGTATTAGCTAACACTCAATAATAAGGTGTATCTCCAGTCCTGATGGAGTTGATGCTTCATAGTGGATTCAGACTCAAGCGACCCAGTTTCACAGTCTAAATCGTTACAACCATGCTGTTCTCACCACTAACGTGAGATCAATTAATTTAAACCAACTATTATCGAAAATACTTGTGTGTTTTAATTTCTTGAACTATCATCTTTTCGGTCAATATTTATTGTACCATAAAAATAAGCAACCAAGAATAACGCTTCTGATGGTTGGTGAGCAGAACAGCTATATACTGTTTGAAGATACTTTACATTTTCCTAACTCACTTAATGTTTGTAATGTGATGTCTAAGCCCAGAAACTAACAAAATTTACCTTAATCCAAAGTTTTCATTCTTTTTTTACTCTTATAACTAAATTCAATATCAACTTCAAACACCTTTCTCAATAAATGTTGATAGGCACACAAACTAGTTTGAGATCTCCCTTCAAGATAAAGTGATGGAAATATATTTCAATGTGATGTTTTTTTGAATGAGCACAATGAAAACCCTATAGAATACACTAAACATAACTAACTAACTAACTCAATATCGAACCGTCTGTATATATTTCATTTCACCAAAAACCGAAATCAAATTTCAGCTACATTACGTGTATTTAAACCAAAAATACAATTTATAGATGAGTCAACAGGATTTAAGGTAGTAAGTATTGTTATTTTACGCAAAATTCAATCGTCTATATGGTTGAACAGCATTTTTCCATTATTGTTGTCATTTCATGGAGCAAACCCCAACTTTAATTAATAACCTCATTTTCCAACTCTGATTCCTCATCCTATCTCCTCATACTACTCCATAACCTTCTTTTGATCCTAGTAAGTGGTTGAATTTTCCTAAAGTCATTACGGCATCACTGAAAGGTCATTCATAAATTATATTCTCATCGAATACTTTCTAGTATATCTGTCACACTACTTCACTCAAAATTTATTTTACATTTGTTTCAATTGCTTTGAACAAATGAATTTATACAAAAAGACTTTTTTTAATCAGCGGCCATTTAACAATCTCCATTTCACTTGCCTTGTTAAAGTTTTGACAGTTGTTCTCTTATTTCACCTTTTCATTCAATAAAGTCTACTTAGTTTAACCATTAATTTCTATAAATGTAACATAGATTACGGTTAAATTGAAGAAATCAGCATATTGATCAACTGAATATTAACATTTCATTAAGCTGATTTGTCTATATACATATTGGATTTAATTTTTGAACATCATGTCTGAGTTACCACTTCAATTATTCAGCAAAATAAATATACATAGTACAAAGAAACAGAGGAGAAAAACGAATAAATAACTATGATATCATATTTTGTCATGCAGATCAATCATAAATCCTATTTAAACATAAGTGGACTCAATGATAAGTATATTTTTTTGTTACATCCCAATGAGTAAAAAATTTTATTTCTAGTATTTCGTGACTTAATGTGTTACTTATTCAGAGAAAATGCATAACCGAAATAAAATAAACATAAGTTTAAATAGTGTGAAGGAAACAAAGGAGAATATTTTGCGTACAATCAAAATCATAATAGATCCGAATGTCAAGTTATTTTTACTTACTTACTTACTTACTTACTTACGCCTGTTACTCCTCGTCAAGGAGCATAGGCCGCTCACCAGCATTCTCCATCCAACCTCGTCCTCGGAAATCCTTTCAAGCTCTTTCCAGTTCTTATTCATCTTTTTCATATCTGCTTCTATTTCTCGACGTAATGTGTTCTTTGGCCTTCCTCTTTTCCGCTTTCCTTCAGGATTCCAAGTTAGCGCTTGTCTCGTAATGCAGTTTGATGATTTCCTCAATGTATGTCCTATCCATTTCCATCGTCTTTTCCTAATTTCCTCTTCAGCTGGAAGCTGGTTGGTTCTCTCCCACAAAAAGCTGTTGCTGATGGTATCCGGCCAATGGATGTTGAGTATCATGCGTAGACAGCTATTAATAAATACCTGTGCCTTCTTGATGGTGGTTGTTGTAGTTCTCCAAGTTTCAGCTCCGTACAGTAGAACTGCCTTGACGTTCGTATTGAAGATTCTGACTTTGATATTGGTTGAAAGTTGTTTTGAGTTCCATATGTTCTTCAGTTGAAGGAATGCCGCTCTAGCTTTGCCAATCCTCGCCTTGACGTCTGCATCTGAACCTCCTTGTTTATCGACGATGCTTCCCAGGTATGTGAAGGATTCCACGTCTTCCAGAGTTTCGCCATCAAGAGTGATTGGATTGCTGTTCTCCGTGTTGTGTTTGAGGACCTTGGTTTTCCCTTTGTGTATGTTGAGGCCTACTGATGCAGAGACTGCTGCTATGCTGGCTGTCTTTATCTGCATTTGTTCGTGTGTATGTGATAGGAGGGCTAGGTCATCTGCGAAGTCCGAGTCGTCTAATTGGTTCTGAGCTGTCCATCGTATGCTGTAGTTTCTCTCAGATGTCGAGGTCTTCATAATCCAGTCGACCACCAGAAGAAAAAGGAAGGGAGAGAGTAGACAGCCTTGTCTTACTCTGGTCCTTACTTGGAATGCCTCTGTCAGCTGTCCTCCATGCACTACTTTGCACTGTAGTCCGTCGTATGAGTTCCGGATAATGTTGACAATCTTCTCAGGACCTCCGTAGTGTCGAAGAAGTTTCCATAACGTCCTCCTATCTACACTGTCAAATGCCTTCTCATAATCAATGAAGTTGATGTAGAGTGACGAGTTCCACTCAATTGATTGTTCGACGATGATCCGTAGTGTCGCAATCTGGTCTGTGCACGACCGGTCTTTACGGAATCCAGCTTGTTGATCTCGAAGTTGAGCGTCTGCTGCGTCTTTCACCCGGTTCAGCAATACTCTGTTGAAGACTTTACCCGGTATTGACAGTAGTGTAATGCCTCTGTAGTTTTCACACTTGCTCAGATCTCCTTTCAATGGAATCTTGATGAGGTGACCTTCTTTCCAATCCATCGGCACTTGTTCCTCCTCCCAAATCTTCTTGAATAGAAGATGAAGCATGCTTGTAGTTACTTCGATGTCTGACTTCAACGCTTCAGCTGGTATATTGTCAGGTCCTGCTGCTTTCCCGCTCTTGATTTGTCTGATGGCCATTCTGATTTCTTCTGTCGTTGGTGGATTGACATTTATAGGAAGATCTGTGTGTGCTGCTTCGATGTCCGGTGGATTCATTGGAGCCGGCCTGTTCAGGAGTTCCTCGAAGTACTCTGCCCATCTGTTCCGCTGTTGTTGAATCTCAGTAATTGGTCTTCCTTCTTTGTCTTTGACTGGTCTCTCTGGTTTACTGTATTTACCTGCAAGCTTCTTCGTCGTATCGTAAAGCTGTCTCATATTTCCTTCTCTTGCAGCTTTTTCCGCCGTCGTTGCTAGTTCTTCCACGTACTTCTGCTCTAATTTCGGCTCTTATGCTCTTCTTCACTTGTTTGTTTGCTTCTATGTACTCTGCTTGTGCTTGGACTTTCTCTGCTCTTGTTCGACTGTTGTTAATTGCTGTCTTCTTGTTCTTTCTTTCTTTGATCCTGTCCAATGTTTCTGTAGAGATCCATTCCTTGTGATGACGCTTCTTGGGGCCCAGAACCTCTTCACACGTTGAAGTTAATGTTTCTTTGATACCTTTCCAGCTATCCTCCATAGTAGTTTCTTCTTCCTTCAGTAGATCCTGTAAGGCTTGGAACCTGTTGTTGAGAGCTACCTTGAATTCATTGAGTTTGTCAGTATCTCGAAGGAAGGCTGTATTGAACCTTTGTGATGCTGTTTGTCCAGTTGTCCAGTTCTTCTTTAGCTTCAGTTTCAATTTGGCCACAACTAGGTGATGATCTGAAGCTATGTCCGCTCCTCTCCTGGTTTTCACATCTTCCATTGTCCTTCGGAACTTTTTATTGATGCAAATGTGATCTATCTGGTTCTCTGTGGTGTGGTCCGGTGAGATCCATGTAGCTTTGTGTATACGTTTGTGTGGAAATATTGTACCGCCTATGACCAATTTATTGAATGCACACAGATTTGCAAATCTTTCCCCGTTTTCGTTTCTCTCTCCCAGTCCATGTAGTCCCATGATGTCTTCATATCCGGTGTTGTCCATTCCGACTTTGGCGTTTAGATCTCCCATCGGAATGGTCAAGTCCTTTGTTGGTCACTTCTCTATGATTGATTGCAGCCTTTCATAGAATTGATCTTTAGTGCTGTCATCGCTATCATTGGTGGGTGCATAACATTCGATAATATTCATTGTGATCTCCTTCTTCTTTGTTTTTAATGATGCTTTGATGATTCTGGATACGTGAGATTCCCATTCTACAAGTACATTTCATGCTTCATTGAACAGGATTAAAGCAACTCCCTGAGTGTGTGGAGCATTTTCCTGTTCGTGACCGGAGTATAGCAGCATCTCTCCCGTATCTAGCCTTCATTGTCCAGCTTGGATCCAATGAGTTTCGCTGATTCACAGTACTGCCAAGTTGTATCTCCTCATCTCCGTTGCTATTTGACTGGTCTTCTCGGTCTCTCACATTGTCCGGACGTTCCATGTACCTATATTAATTGTTGCTCTGGTTGTTAGAAGGGGCATCGGCCTCATGGCTTCCAAAGGAACTCGGCTTTCACCATGAAGCGTCATATTACCTCTAACTCCCAGGGCAGAGTTTAAATGGTTTGAGTTATTTTTTCTGGTTAGCGTTTTTTTAGCGAGTTAGGTTTCTACGGGATGGGGACGCTAACCCCATGCCCAACCCTCCTCCTTTACCCGGGCTTGGGACCGGCAGTAACTCTGGAAGAGCTACAGGCGGAGTTCAAGTTATTTTTGGTCACGTTGAATTAGCATGACATGTCATTGTATTCATTTGTGTGTCAGAAGGTGGATATGAGAAATGTATACATTTGTAGTACTCCCACATATGCTTTATCTTAATATCTAAGCAGCATACTGAAGCCACTTCAACATAACTTCATTAATGTAGTACAGGATTCATAAGAATTAGAATCAAATATCTCGTTGTTATCCATCAACGATAACGAAGCAATGGTAAGCAATGATGTTGTATCTTTATGCACTAGTATTCCAATTGATAAATGTTTAGACTTCGTTAATGGTTTACTAGAGAATGATAATACTCTATCCAGCAGATGTCTATTAAGCATTAATTCAATCATGAAATCGCTCAACCTATGCTTGAATTTAACAATATTCATTTTCAAAGGGACTTTCAATAAACAAACAAAAGGAGTAGCCTTAGGATCTCCAGTATCTCCTATTGTTTCCATTTTATCTATGTCCCATACTGAGTCTCATATTATTGCCAGTAACAACAGACTATGCATCTGGCCCAGATATGTACATAACACATTTGTCATTATTAAAAAACCTTTTTGGGAATTTCTTTAAACACAAACACGTCCTCGGAAAACATTTAATTCACTTTCAAAAAGGAAGATGAATATAGTGAACTACCAGTCTTAGTGTTTAGTTAAAAGAAATTCTAGTGGAAGTCTAAATCTAAATTACTCCCCAAGTGTACATTCTGTACTTAATACTGATGCATCACCTATAGGTACTGGTGCAGTTTTTGAGTAGAAAGGTAGACCAGTAATTAGTGTTCCATGAAAACTTAGAGTTGCTGAACAAAGTTATTTACAAACTCAGGAGAAGCATTAGCTAAATTTCGGACTGCTAAATGACTTCATAAATATTTATTTGAAAACAATTCACTATTGTTATTAATCTTCAAGCTTTAAAGTTCATTTATCATTCTGAAAAATACTTAGCACGTATCTCAGCTCCTATGGTTCAACGATGGAGTAACGCTCTGAGTGCCTATAACCATACGGTTAAGCCAAGAAGTCTCAAACAAATTCAACATGTTGACCACATTTTTTGACATTCATTGCAAGATAAACCTGTTAATATTGCAGATTGTTTATTAGTGCAAACTTTACCGACGAGATGTTCAGATCTCATACGAGAAACTTGTCGATACTTTGGATGTATACTTAGTGATATTCGAAAAGTTTGGAATGCTAATCTGAAACGTAGATTTCCCATCTATTTTTCAAAGCGGGATGAGTTATCCACCAATCCGGATGGTGTTTTCTCTTTAAATGATCGTGTTGTTATTCCTCCTTTATTATGTAAATCTGTTCTTGAAGGCCTCCAAAATGGATATTTCAGCGTTGAGAAAATGAAATCCTTGTCAAGGTTTACATATCGGTGACCGAAAATAAATGCAGATATATGTCGTAGAGCAGACAATTGTGGAGGATGTTAAGTCTAAAAACCATCCTTCGAATTGGATTTATTTAGACTATTGTAGTTCATTTCTCAGCAAATAACTTGCACTTTTCTTCATTAATTCTCTATCTAAGGAGCCTGAGACTCTTTTCAAAACTTTGTAATCCAAGCAATAATGAAGGATTTTAGTCGATAGATGGTCCTTATGGTATTGGTGACCGATTACGGCTCTCATTTTGCTGCGGATACAGTCATTACCTAGTTGAACGGTATATGATGTAGACATCTGTTCACTGCTTCCAGGCGTTATATCTAAAACCTGAGCACTCCGACGCTAGAACCCTCCCAAGTCGCAAACGAGAAGACAAAAGACTGAAGAAAGTGCTCGTTGGGCAAGAATCAAAATGTACAGAAAATCATGAGTATTTTTTAGATATTAGTGTCTGTTGAAACAATATTATAATTCAACCAATCCGCAAAGAGGCATGTTATGTTACTGACCAATAGTAGCATGCCCCGTTGTTATTCTAGAAAGCTTCATTACGTTCTAACTGGGTGGAACTCTGCAGCTCTTCTAGGGCTTCTGAAGACTCCGTCATAGTTCACGGAAGCCGTCCCAACACCAGGCTTCCTTGCTTTAATGATCAGGGGAAAACGTTCGTCAGAACATTAAAAACTGCTACTAATTCTACTGCCGCTTCAACATCTGATGAACTAAAGAAGAGGGATGGGCACATTTCTACTGCAATGTAGAAATGCTTAACATTCCGTAACGAAAATGACCACATCAAAGTCACTAAAAGAAAGGATTTTCAGTTTGAATATGAGGTTTTTTGAATCTGCAGAGGTTACATATTTTGGTGGAAAGGATCTTCAATCATCCAAGAGGATTGTGGTGAAGAATATTGAAAAATCTAGATACCAATGTTTTCAGTACACACAACTAACATGTTGATCAAATACAATCCCCGTAACCAGGTGAGTCTGTTCCCATTTCGGTTGGTAATTCTAATATTAATGGGTATATTCATACAGAATTTACATCCAATACACAGTCGAATAGACATACAATGAACCTAAAGAGAAGTACGATTGATTACAGAAATTTAAATTCCACCTCAAGCTGTTGCGGTAGTGGTACTTGTATCAACTAACGATTCCTTTGTACTTGATTGCGCACTTGTCACTAGTCCCAAATATAATACGTTCACTTGTATTCACCTGGTTCCAACTGCTTTAAATCACATTATTTTTGAATTCCTAGTAAGCGCTTTAATTCGAATACTTCTAATCATCTTACGAAGATAACTTTGTTAGTGTAGTTATTAGTTCCTCCACAAAACAGCTTTCATAAATATTTTATTGTTTACGTTAATCAGTGTAGACGCTGACCGTCTGCAGCAGCTTCTCTGTTTTTCATTACATAATTTCGACAGAATTTCATAAATCAGACACCATGTGACAGCTGAGTCAACTATACCCTCCAGTTCTCTTCTTAACTTATTGTGACCTTTAATAGACATACTTCTTATATTCGTGTACTTATAGTTCTGCACATATATATTTTCTGTATATGTGTATCTGTACACTAATTATAATATCCATTCCCTTTCTCCATACTGGTAACATTTTGAGTTAACGAGTGAAAATTTAAGGTTTATTTGTCGCTTCTTAATATGAATGTCTACTTATAACGAATTTGCGAAATGAATTTAATTCATAACATTTTATACTTCGACTTTTGGATTCAACGTTTTACAAACATGATAAATCAATGGTCAACTATGAAATGAAATATAAAATGAGTAAACATGAAATAGGACTCAGACACGGTTAGCAAAATCATTACTTGTGCATTGAAAATAAGCAAAACTATACATTTCAATTCTTCGAAAATTTCAAACATAATACGAAGTGTAATAAAAATACGCTGAATATCGATTCATTAGAATGTACTGCTGTAATTCCATCACATGCTCATTAAATACGAATTTACAATCAGCTCTTACGAACAACTGAATTACAATAAATAAACGAATGAGTAAATATCAATGTACGACGTATAGAAATAAAGGATAAATTTATTCACATAACTCAATGGTTTTCACTACAAACTAGTTATAATGAGAACAGATTTCATGTGTTTGTTATTAGCAACTGTTCTCTACTCACTATTATATCTAACAGTCAATGTTCACAGTCAATTAGATCATGGCCAAAACAGAACTAATACATCAAGAGAAGAACAACGATTGCGTTCAGAAAAAGACGATTCTGAATTCAGTCAGAGGGTAACGAGAGATAATTCAAATTCACAGTTTCTGAGAAAAAAAGAAGATTCACATTCAAGTAAAAGTGGCGATGTCGGATTCCACTCTTCACAAGAAAAATTCAAAGTGAAATACTCAAATCAAAGAAGAAGTGATATTTATACTAGCGGTTACCAAACATTCATGGGAAAACGTAGACGAGGCAGTAAATCACATGTGAAAACCATATTCAGAAAACGTTCTGGCTACAATCACAATGGTCAAAGGGAACGAAGTTCCACATTCGAAAGTTATGGTGAGGCAGACAGTTTCGATAGAAAGAAAATACGTGATGTGTTCGATGTGAATGGATATATTTCGGAGGGTCGAAAACGAAGTAAACTCGGTGGATACATCCACGAAGAAAAACATGCGTTTATGTCAGGTGGACATAAGTCGCAAGTTTCTCGAAATGATGGCATATCACTTGAGGGAAAAGATCACTCTGAAAGTGACACTCTAAATCAAAGATCTGGTTCTCACAATTCGGAAGACATTCGAAGGAGTGAAAACAGTACCGTACAACGACGTCGAAGATGAATTGAATAAATATCTTAAATTTACACGTTCACACGTTAATGAAGATTCCTTGTTCGAAATTAATATTCAGTTTCCCATTACTGTTTCTCTGAGAATCACATCAAATCAAATTATATCAACCATGAATTAGTGACAGTAAACTGGCAATGAATTCCATCCATCATCTGTTCACATCAACAATCAATATTATTTTGTTCTTACCAATCATTCATTCTTTTCTTTCAAATCATTATTCACAATCAATGGGTGTTTGGTACATTAGGTTCCCTCTCGTCATCATATTGATTTTTCGTTTACGAAATTCACTACCTTCATCTCCCTCATCACTGGAAGATGAAATCTGTTGAAAACCGTGTGTATTCTTCTTCTAAATTACCTTTGCAAATTCTAATAATTTATTACAACAGACCATGTATTGTAAGAACAGGTGGGTAAAATATATTTAAGAACAAACGACATCACGAAAGTTTCCTTTTATTCATGTCAATCAATCCAGTCAAATTGCACCGTACACTTTATTTATCCACACGTGGATTACCAATCATGTTATAAGATCAACATGATAGTCGAAAGTAGAGAATGATAAAATGATCACGTTCTCGATGCACTTGTCTACGTATAAATTCGAGTACTTTCAGCCTCAATTGTCTTAGATTATACCTACGGATGATTACACGTAGACAACACATTGAACCCTGTTCAAAATACATCATATAAGGTACTTATTTCAAACTGAATTTCCTTCGTATAGGACGTAGAATTATAATGAATGTCCAATCCGTACACGACTATTTGAATTTCGGTTCCAACATCTCAAATGCATTCGGTTTGAAACTGAACCAGTACATTGTCTTCGGTACTTAGTAATTCGCTTTTATCCTTCTACATTGACTTTCACAAATAATTCAAGTACCACACCACTGTTGATTACAATGCGTTTAATTCATCTATCCGCCTAACATCCACCTCCTGAAATGCCTTGATAATCGATTCGCAATCAAATATCTTTGACAAGTGAAATCTTCCGACATTTAGTTTTCAATTCATTAACCAGGATAAAGTGTGATTACTCTAACGATATGATATGGATATGATCGACTCTAAAATCAAATGCATCTATTTAGTATCGATAGAAGGTCTTGTCGATTGCTTCAGTATTCAACGTTAACGGGAGACGATGACCGTTTCACAATTAGTCGATCACTGAGTAGTGAACAATATCTCGTATTTCATGTCCTTCATAATGCTGATCGATAGAAATGAAAATGTCAAGTCACTTGGACTACTACTAACCACATTCCAGTTTGATCGATAGAATTCGATCACTTCATGAAAGACAAGACCTATACAGCATTGGTCACTACCCAATGATCAGTCAATCGCAAATACACCTCAGTCCTACAGAATGTCATTGGAGGTACAAAGGAAAAATGAACGATAATAAGTTCTATCTTTGACAAGACCAAGTGTGTGAAATTCTGTGAGACCTCACTTTGGGACGATGGTATTATTCATTATTCACTGCTAGATTTCGATCCGTGAAGAAAACTGACTTCCACAAGATAAACACCAAAGTTATGCAAATAAAACGCTAAGTAGTCTTGATGAAGCTATCCTTGTAATAGATTGATCACATCACGGAAAATTTTGAAATCGACTGTGATATTAGTGGGAAATTTAAAACGGACATCATAGGTAAAATTTAATATATATTTATAATTATTTTACTTAGAACAGACTATCATCTAAACCATTTTGTCATATACGTAAACCATCTTCATAGTAACGGAAAGATTAACAAGGTAATATATTTGTACTGAATCATTAGTTGTATATTTGGAAGGAATACTCAATTTGTTACATTTTTCAAATTTTCTGAATCACTATTATCGTTTAGTTACTAAAAATAACGTCCTGTAACAGTTCCAAAACCTTTAGTTCTCACATGTAGTACATTGCTTTTATACCACGTTGTCGGAATCTTTTGATTCGTTACTTGAAACTTGATTTTGATATCAGTACAATGCGATCAAAAGTCAATTTGTTTAGCGAATCGCTTTGCAGCTTAACTCTTTTCCTAAGGTTAAAGTTCACTCCTAAAAATATCGGAAAACTCATTCTACTGCACTTTAACTTTTTTTTTAATTTCAATATTTTCTCGGCTGTTGTCTACTTGTGATAAAAACTGTCATCAAAAATGATAATTCTCTAACCAAATAAAATAAATACCAATTCTACCTTGATTGTTTACTTTCCAGAAACGTCCCAAATACCTCTCTGGCTTACTAACCCAATCAACTCTATCATAATTATATTTTATTTGTCAATATTATGTTAAGCTTATATTATCTAATTCAATCACAGGATTCCAGTCATTATGTGGTTATATAATTGTGATCTCGAGAAAGTTTCAATTTTTCCTCACCACAATCAATAAATTTTAATAGTCAGTTAATGATAATTTAAACAGTAAATTATTATTTGGCTCATTTTTTTTTTCTGTACTTTTTCGAAACTTATAAAATTGTGTTCAGGCTAGATGTTGGAGTGATTGTGACTGCCTATATTTACTTAGTAGACTGTATTAGATCAGTTGAAAGACATATTTTTAAACTTCATTGATATGTTTTGATGTTTGTCAGTAGTAGTTAGAAATTGTTTAAGTTGGAGTAACTATATTTTATTATTTTTAAAACTCATCTACCAACCTAGTATATCATGGATAAACTAGATCACAGATGAGAAAACCAAGCTGTCGGTAATCCGATCAGTATTATCTGATATCAGTAAATTTTAAATCAACATTTAAGAGGTGCAAATTTGAAAAGGTCTCAGTTGATTTAGACAAAAAGCTAAAAACCTATGTTAGCTTCGGAAATCCGAATCATTTAATTGATCCAACATAATGCTACATAATTTTGAGTCATTGGATTCCACTTAATCTTAGCTCGGGGCAAAATTTACTGATCACCTAGACTTTTAACGTTTTTGTGTTCTACCAAATATACTGTTAAGATACGTTAATTTTCAATTCACCAGAAAGCAATATAACATTCCTATCAACGCATTGGGTATAAATATGATAGTAATCTTTCAGTTTTAAGTCAAAATACATCAGATCTCTTTTAACAAAACAAGAGATAGATTTATTTCAGGTATTTCAGTGTGTAATTGACTAAAGTTACCCTAGATATTAGTTAATTTCGTATATTTCCTAAACCGGTCCAGCTACGTTATTAAATTCGGTTGACAGAATAATTCTAAAAATGATGACGCAAAGTGCTTTGGTAATAAATGTACTTCAGATGCTAACTCAGTAGACCGAACGTATAAACACGGAGGTTATAGTGTAGTAGATGCTATTCATAAGATCGTTTGTAAGTAACGTGTAGCGGAATGTGACGTCAAAGTTGCAACAATTGTCAGATGGATTGAAGGGTTTCAAGGCATCGAAAGCAGAGCGTTGGCAAAATACTTAGAAGCCAGTTGGAAAGATAGTAAAAAAGATTGCAAAACACACTGAAAGAGGCAAATAAAACAATTGAAGGATAGGTATAATAGTAACTTCTCGCAACAAGCATACTTTCTTCCTGCCTATTTTCGTGTTTTACATTAGGAAGTGTGAATGAATTATAGTGTGTGGATTACTTTATATGATGTGTGTAAATCGGTGTGACAATCAATTGTTATCTGAATCGTTAAGCGAGCTTATGTAGTTAAAATAGTTTTTGGGATAAAATAAATGGATATACAAACAGTCACGTATGAAAAGCATCCATGGGTAGAAATTCCTAACTATTCATGTAAATAAGTACAAATTAAGTAAAACGATTAAAATAACACATGATTGTCTTGCGGTATTTCCTTTCATCACAGTGTAAGCTTTTTGTGTTACGAATAAATAATATCAAACTGCTGCAAATATCATACAAACTTGAAGAGGTTTCCGAAATATTTTTATCGAGTTGCGAAACAGCTAATTTTAGAAAAAGTATAGTTATTTGCATAAAACAAATACAGTCTTCATATAGTAATTTTTGTTATCTGGGTAGTTGAAAATTCTACAAATTTCCAACGGAATCCTTCAACCTTATGAGGCTATTTGAAAACAGTGTCTTAATGATATTATTTATAGGTATATTATTATCTGTCATCACATAGATTTCTTACATTTTCATTAGTTTACCTTGTAAGAACAGCGTTTTCCAGGCATGCGCTATTGTTTAGGAAATATAGACTGACAATACTGTAACCAAGAATAGAGAAAGATAATTCTAAAGTGTTAGGGTTGAAAAGATAGAGCTATCACGGGTTCACGTAGTTTGAGAACGAGATCGAGAATTCGGTGACCAAGGTCCAGTGAGCTAGCTAATGACGCGTCCCAGCACCGCTATCTAGAGTGAGAAGACCAAGCCTAGAATGGATGTATATTCTGCAACAACCAGAAAACCAGCAAACCTTTTTTACAAGGCAATATAAAACGTATGTATACAAATATATATACATCGATATTGTCATGGAGCTTTTAAACATTTAATCTATAGTTCGTCAATTGACTGCCATTGAAATATTTAAACATTTAATCGATAGATTCGTCAATCAACTATGTGCGTGGGTGGTAAGAAATACCCACGTATACATCTGCATACAAGCTCCACATGATAAAATTACAAACTATGAGTTTTTGGGGATCTATCGTCCCTAGCATAAAGATAATCAGTTAAAGGATACACGTTAATTACTGACAGTCAACTACACGAGTTCACTTAGCAAACTTGGGTTTATTTCAAATGGTTTCATCGATTTTACTGTCATATTTATTTTCCGTTTGTAGAATTCTATTTTCTTCAAAAGTATCTCACTTCACTACGTAGCTAAAGAAGAGTCAATTTATCTGTTGCTAAACAATTCATATTCCTACCGAAATTACTGTGCATTTATCAAAGTCAATCTCTATCAAAAAAGGATTCACTATGTTGGAAAAAGTAAACATCTTTCAGAACCGAATTCACTTATGAAAATAAACGCACGTTCATTGAACTAATTAGTTGATATATTTCATCAAATAATTTTTCTTATACTTCAGGGAAGTGAAAAGACTTGAATTTCCAATTTAATGAAAATGTATATAAACATGTATCTTTCAAGTAGACAAAGCATTGATTTTCCTGCAAAACATCTACTACCTCATGTGAACCACCACTTCTTCAAGCAGGAGTAGTCGAAAATTAATTTGTCACTTGTGTATCACTTAAATATGTTCAGTAAGTATGATTTTACTCCACTTCGGTTATATATATTACTTACATTACTTACGCCTGTCACTCCTCGTGAAGGAGCATAGGCCACCCACCAGCATTCTCCATCCAATCCTGTCCTCCGAAATCCTTTCCAGCTCTTTCCAGTTCTTATTCATCCCTTTCATGTACGCTTCTATTTCCCGACGTAATGTGTTCTTTGGCCTTCCTCTTTCCCACTTTCCTTCAGGATTCCAAGTTAGCGCTTGTCTCGTGATGCATTTAGGTGATTTCCGTATTGTATTTCCTATCCGTTTCCATCGTCTTTTCCTAATTTCCTCTTCAGGTGGTAGCTGGTTTGTTTTCTCCCACAGAAAGCTGTTGCTGATGGTATCCGGCCAATGGATGTTGAGTATCGGGTGTAGACAACTAATTATAAATACTTGTACCTTCTTGATGATGGTTATAGTAGATCTGCAGGTTTCAGCTCCATACAGTGTGTCCTATGCACCTCCAGCGCTTCTTCCTGATTTCTTCCTGCGCTGAAATCTAGTTTGATCTCTTCCACAGTAGGTTGTTGTTGGTAGTGTATAGCCAACGGATCTGACGTATTTTGCCTAGACAACTGTTAATAAACACTTGTATCTTCTGGATGATGGCTTTCGTAGTTCTCCGGGTTTCCGCCCCATACAGTAGAACTGTCTTGACATTTGTGTTTAAAATTCTGACTTTGGTGTTGGTTGACAGTTGTTTGAATTCCAGGTGTTCTTCAGTTGTAAATATTTTGCTCTTGCTTTGTAGATCCGTGCCTTCATATCTGCATCAAATCCACCATGTTCATCGATGATGCTGCCCAGATATGTAAGTATATCGAAATGCGAAATCCTAAATGGAAAGAATAGACAACTTGGACTTCATTGTTAGCTACATTCTATCTATTCTATAAAAAAGAAAACTTGAAATTAAAATATTTCACAGTGGCTCTGAATTAGATATATCAAATAATAATAATAATGGTAATGATAATAATAATAAAGGGTAATAATATATATTTCTCTATAATTAGTAAAACCTTATATGTGCGCTATTTAATGAACTTTAATTATACTAGAAAAAGTATTCGAACAATATTATTGATTAAAGGAACATTAAATTAATTCTATGGTTGAATATATAATAGAGTAATAAAAGGCATAATATGTATATCAGATATTCATATTATTAAAAAAACATACATTGGATTTAAGTAAAACTTATGATTAATTTAAAATTATTTACTTAAAATAAAATTATGAAATACATATATTTACTACTTATATTCATTATATTATCCCTATTTATCAGATTTATTGAAGCTGATAATGATTATAATAATGATAATCAGAATATATATTCCTATTCACATAATCATAAAAGAAACTATCAATCTAAGAACGTCGACAGTAAATCAAAACAATATTCATATAACAAAGAAAAAAGGAATAATAATAATGAAAATTTTGAAAGAAATAAAAAATCTATTCGACCTAGAGATCATGATTCTGCATATAGAAATGATCAAATACAATCTCGTGGAAATAGTGCAAAAGGTGGAAGTTATTCAGAAAGTACATATTTTACATTACATACTGGAACAGATAGATATGGTCGACGAAATTATTATTCACGATTTCAAACACGTGGACGATCAAATGGTTATCGTGAAAATATGTTTTTTAATATTTTTGATGTAACCGGTGGTATTAAAATAACACGGAATAAAAATCATATGACAAAATCTGATAAAAGAGATAGATACACAAAAAATAATAATATCAATAGTAAAGATTATAATACTGACACTAATAAAAAGCCGGAATATCCAGATGGATACAGGTCATTGAACAAAAACTTTACTACTAATTATGGAAACTCGACTAATGCATCAATTCCATTAGCCGGTAAATAATCCCAACTATAATCAAAAAAGTTTTGTAATTAATAATAAATGTTATTCATGTTATGCATAAAATAAGTTTATTTTTTCATTATTTGAAGAAAACTATTGTATTTCTTTCCATTTTAGTGAAAACCTTGTAAAATCACTAGTAAAGAATTATAGTTTCCCATTTCTAATATTCAGAACTAAAAATGATTAGATCTCTGTTCCTATAGATTCATTCCAAGATTATGACCAAAAAGCTTTGTTTAGTATAATCGGCAAGTTCCTATCTTCTCAAGATGCATACAAACTGATGAATTCCAGTTCAGAATAGCAGAAACAGGGAATTGCGAACCCATTCCATATTAAAACCTTCATACTCATTTAACAACCTAGTGGCTAACTGTATTCGGTATCTCAGTAGATAACAAGTTGAGCTTTTGAGTCGATAAGTACCGAGTTCAAGTTCCAACATTAACATTCAGCTAGAGTTCTTAATTAAACGGAACGAGTAGCCTGGTTTCTGTAATTAGATATATACCTGATATACTAAAACATTGGATAAACAATCTTTGAAAAATGAATCAAAAAACAGCTATGCTTTTTATTTCCATGTATGTCAAATCTCTTCACCACATGTTATCATAAACGATCGACTAGTAAACAATCCCTGTGCAAGATCATCCAAAATCGATTATACACCGACATTAGCTTATTCAATAAGACAATCAAATACAATACAAAACATTCTGAAAAGAAAAAAAGAACATAGACTACTAACTAAACTACACAAGGTTAAAAAAATAATTTGCAAAACACCAGTGGTAAAATAAATTAAAAAAGTGAAGTAAGCAAATCTGTTCGAAAATTCAAAGCAAACGTTCTCATAGTATTAGAAAAAATAGACAATGCAGATTATCAACAGAATAAAAACTAATAGTAACAGAAATTCAAATCGAACAACTAGAAACATTTACATTAGAAAGATTAGCTTTAGAAACATAGAAAATTGATACGGAATACTCAATTTGTTTTATCGAACCAAATACGAAAAATATTTCTATGCTGATTTACACGAAGACCATGGTATATCAAATGTGAATCTAGTAAAAAAGAGCAGCGATTTATTTGTTATTCCTTGAGTAAACATTTCCATATACGAAAATGCTGTTAATCAACTCATATAAAACACAAAATCAGAAGAATGTTGCAAAACGATGGTTGACTTATGTTAAGTAAGAACTTTCGTCTAAATTTGAACGAATGGTTTCACAATATTTGGGCGCCAAGTTAATGTGAGAGAGGAAAAATGTATTTGTAAAATCTCAGCGAAAGAATTTGAATTAAATCCAACGTTTCGCCTGGCAATCTGGTCCAAGCTTTTTCAAGGCAAATATAATGAAACAACAAAATTATAGAATATAAATCAATATAAATAAATTTATATTCGATAATTTTGTTGTTTGATTATATTTTCTCTGAAAAAGCTTGGACCAGATTGCCAGGCGAAACGTTGTATTTACTTCAAATTTTTTCGCTCAGATTTTACACATACATTTTTCCTCTTTAACTTATGTGTGTACGAAGAGAAGATAAAATACAAGTTCACAACAAAAAATATTTTAACAGATATAAAATTGGGCAGTAACAGAAAATCATAATAAAAAAGAACTCAAAAAAGCAATACATACGTCAACAACTAAAACATCACATATTCGAGAAAACATAACTGTAAATATATTGATCGAAATTTTCAGACGAAAAAGTATGTTTATATTTTAACACTCGAAATGGATTTCTGAACGTCAATTAAAAATGGAGTTATTCAACACATGCTATAAAGTTGCTACTTCACAGAATAATTTATCAATCATTAGCATAAATGAAAACTAGTCTCATCAGTAAGTAGGTCTGTTTACTTGCTAAAATCTCAATGATGTATCCATCAAAAAGTATTTTAAAAGTAGCAAACAGTATACATTTTATCAATATCGTTTCTAGTCTCTATTTAAGGAGAGATTTATCACAAAGCATTGCGTCGTTTATCTAACAACACTTCACCCTTACCATTAAGTTGAAGCATAACAAACAATCGATTACTCAAGTGCAATCTCATGAAAGTGAATTGCGAACATTACATACAATTGCAATTCCAGTCAACAAGTATATAATTGGAAGGAATCAAAATTTAATGACCGATTTGTTGTAACAGGATAATTTATATGAGAAAATACAAGAATGAAGATAATCACGTTGTTATCCTTGATTTTCTTACCTACCATACTAAACCAAGACATAAGGGATGAATCGCGAGTTAGAAATAGTAGAGATTCCTCTTCTGGAACAATGAACAGCAGTTGGACTGCAAACAGTGATGACACGAATGGTCAAAAAAGAAAGGGCTCAGATAATCGTGAATTTGACTTGACGTGGTCATCAGGAAATTCAGATCGAAGATATGCATTTACAGAAGAGGGAGAAGCAAATGCTAAAGGTAATTTCAATAGACATGGACGAGGAGAATATGACAGTATATCTACCCGTTCATCCAGATTCAGGGTGAAGGGTTCAACTGACAAGTATGGAAGACGCACATTCCAATATGCCAAATTGAAGAGAGGTGGAAAACAAAGGAGTTACTCGAAAAGATTCTCCGTTGACAACTTCGATATCAATGGTGATGTATATTATAGACGTAAAAGTATGGGATTAGGATCAGACAGTGAAACTGCTAAACATCTCAAAATCAGACTCAGTTCTGATCGTGATTCTGATAGTAGAACTTCACTTGGAACTGACAATAGTAAATCGAGAAGTAAACGTAGTGATGGAGAAATGGAAAGTACTATTCATTCGAATATCTCTCTATCTAAAATTGGTGAATGAAAACTGAAAGAGGCATATATAGATTCCCCTTATTTATCTACTAAACTGTAGACTACTGTGTAAGAATATGTTTGTATCAACACTATCTATATTCCATCATGTACAACACTCATTTTAAGGATCATAAATAAAGAATTTGTTTATTGATTTTTAATGAAACTAATCCTACTAAAGATGCCCCAGGTATTCGGAGTTTGACAACGCTTTAACCAGTAACACCTTCTAATATGAATCGTACCCACCAAATAAATTCAAAAGACAGAAGCGGGGAGCTTCGAAGATTTATTTGATAGGCTAGCAATATGTCGAGGATCGTCTGATCTAATCTGGCTAGCGATTGCACTAGATGTTGAGCACGGCGTTCCCACTCGTGATCTGGTGCGGATGCATGACTGAGCGCCTTCAGCTATGTGAATTCACTAAAACAATATGGTCAGCATCCAATGTCGAGGACTTACAGAGCTATTTATTGTTGGGGATTAATTTACCGCTACAGATCACTCCCTTTTTAGTGGGGTACTGATGACCCTAAGACGTGGCCAGCTAGAAATTTAAACACAACGAGTTTGTCGTTGGTAAACACTCTTCTGATAGCTTGCTATGCTTAGCAGCGTCTGGTCGCCCTTCCTTACTATAAGCGACCATGAAGTACAATATAGTAAAAAAAATAATGTACAATGAAAATTTTGGTTCCTCGTAAACCTCATCGTTCTTTTTATCGTCTTTACCATCCATCCTGGAAAAGAAAGAAAGAAAATGTAAGTGCATGTCGAAATAAGACACATAGTGGGCGAAAAAAGGAAAATATACTCATGTACATATGATAGCCTAAAAGCGATTTTTACAAAATGTATTTTGTTTTTTTAAGAATTTTTTAATATACATATTAGCAAAACAATAAATATATATAAATATAAGCAATAGTCGTTTAAATGTTCTGGAAATCTTACTCTTCTTCCAGAACACGTTGTTTTAAGTTTATTTTCTGATACCGCCGAAGTATCATTGTGTGTTGGCGGTCGGATGAGGTATTATAAGTGTAGGAGCCGTGTCGTTCGATTGTAATGAAGGAAAATAGATGTGAATAAATACGCTGCTTTGAGGCGATCGATGCTGATGCTATCGTTGGTTCCGTTATTATCGATTATGTAGTAATTAGGCTCGCGCTGAAGAACTTTGAAAGGTCCTTCGTATGCTGATTCGAAAGGTCGTTGATGTTAGTCTCGACGTACGAAGACGTGTGTACTATATCGTAAGTCAGGTTGAATGAAAACATCAGTTGATTGCGGCCTAGTGGAAACAGGTTTAACTGAACGCATTGCGTTTGTAAGCCTGTTCGTGTAGGAGGTTAAATCCATGTTCATTGAGTAAGATGAAGGATCCACGAATTCTCCTGGATGTCGAAGTGTCGTTCCATAAATGAGTTGAGCCGCAGTGTATCCAATGTCAGCTTTCACTTCATTACAAATACCTAGTACGACGAGTGGAAGAGCGTCAGTCCACTGAGAAATGTTTGCTGCTGATAGTGAAGCTTTTGGTTGTCGGTGAAAACGTTCTACTAACCCGTTTGCTTGTGGGTGGTAGGCCGTCGTTCGGAAGTGAGTGATTCCTAAAAGTGTGGTCAGACAACGGAAAAGTTCAGTTTCGAACTGATAGTGATAGTTGAAGGGCAGCTGAAGTTTTCTACCAATCGTTTTACGAAGACGCGGGCAATCGTTTCATCAGTAATGTCCTTGATAGGTACTGCTTCTGGCCATCGAGTGAAACGGTCTATGCAGGTTAAAAGATGAGAGTATCCATTTGAATCTGGTGAAAGCCCTGCAAAATGCAAATGAAAATGGTTGAAACGAGCGTCTGGAGTTGTGAAAGAGCCTAAGGGACATTTGTTGTGTCATATAACCTTATATTTCTGGTAGCTTACACAGGAGCGCGCCCACTCCCTCACATCTTGATTCATACCAGGCCATCAAGACCGTTCTGCTATAAGCTTGATAGTTGCACAAACACCTGGATGGGAAAGTTTGTGCAAAGTATTGAAGACGCTGAGTCGATAATGTTTCGGCACGACTGTACAATCCACACCTGTAGATGTATCACAAAGTAAGGTTTCCTTACCTATTCCTGTCTGTTTGATGCTCAGCCTAAGGATTGTTGACGATAACTTGTGCTGAAGATCAGTGTCTTCTTTTTGAAGGTGGGCGAGTTTCAGAAGAACGATTCCTTGGAAACTGTTGAAGGAAGTTATACGAGACAAGATGTCTGCGATTATATTGTTTGCTCCATAAATGTGTTGAATATCTGAAGTAAACTGCGAAATGTGGCCCAGCTGTCGAAACTCACGAGGTGAGTACTTGTCTGAAGATGAGGTTAAAGAGAAAGTAAGAGGTTTATGGTCAGTGAAAAGGGTGAATACACGGTCCTCGATAGAGTGTTGAAAATGCCGTACAGCACAGTACATAGCTAGGAGTTCCCTACCGAATGTGCTATACCTCGATTCAGTGTCTACCAACCGTCTAGAGAAAATGCCAATGGTTGCCAGGAATGGCTAACTCATTGTTGTAAGACTCCTCCGATTGCTGAGTCAGATGCGTCTACTACGATACTAATGGGTGCTTGATTGTCTTAATGAGCAAGCATTGTTGCTTGAGCGATAAGTTCCTTAACTGTGGAGAATGCTTTTCGCGCGGTGTCGTCCAGATTGATGGATTTCGCATTTCCACGAAGTTGGCTGGTGAAAGGTTTCATAAGTAACGCGCATTTCGGTATGAATCGTCTATAGAAACTTACAAGGCCGTTAAACGTGCGTAATTGTTTGATGGCGGTCGGTTCTGGGTTATCCAGAATGGCTGTCACTTTGGTTCTAAGGGGTTGGATGCCTTGCGCATCGATAGTGTGTCCTAGGAAGTCTAAGGAGTCAGTTCCGATTTGGCATTTCTCGATGTTTACAGTAACGCCATGTTTTTGTAGTCGGTCAAAAACAAGGTCCAGATTCTGGAGATGCGATTGTGTGTCCGGACTCGCTATTAGACAGTCATCAACATACGCATGTATGACGATGAGAACTCAAAAAGCGTCGTCCATGTACCTTTAGAAGGTTTGTGCAGCGTTCCTTAGACCGAAAGGCATTCTCAAAAATTCGTAGAGTCCGAAGGGAGTTATGATAGCTGTTTTCGGAACATCGCCAGTAGCCATAGGGATTTGGTTATACGCTTTAATCAAGTCGATTTTCGAAAAGACAGTTATACCTTTCAAGGTAGCTGTCAAATCGTGAATGTAAGGCAACGGGTAACGATCGGGAATGGTTTTTGCATTCAATCACCGATAGTCACCAGTTGGACGCCAATCGTTGCTGTCCTTTTTAGGGACCATGTGCAACGAAGATGCCCATGGTCTGTTTGACGGCCTTATGATACTTAAGTCTATCATGTGATCGAATTCGTTTTTTGCCAGCCTTAGGTTCTTGGGATGCAGTCGGCCTGCTTCCAAGAATATGGGTAGTCCTGTAGTCATGATGTGATGTGTAACGTTGCTGGTTACACACGGCAATTTCGGTTGCAATTAGTATATCCCAGAATACTTATCGAGTAGCGGTTGATAGAATGAGTCTATCGTGTGCTTAATTGTAACTGGAGATAACCTGCAACCAGAAAAAGAAGTTACGCAAACAGATAAATTAGTATTTCCGTCTACTAGGCTCTGTTTGCGCGTATCAATGATTAAGTTGTGGTGCTGTAGAAGGTCCATATCAATGATTGGCATAGAAGCATCTTCAACAACAAAGATCCAGTGAATGGGTTTGTGTAAACCCACGTTAAGGTTAACGTACCCTTTGCCATACGTAGCGATAGGATTTCCGTTTGCCGCTTGTAGTTTTAAAACCGATTCGTGAAGCCGTTTGTTAGAATTCGCTGGAAGAACGCTAACTTTTGCGCCAGTATTGACGAGGTAGTGAACTCTCGTTATCACTTCTGTGACGAATAACAGACGGCTATGTTCGCCGGCTACGGTTGCCGTTAACGCGTGCCGGCTCGGAAGTTTCCAGAATTCTTTTTCGTGTCGATAGATTTTGAGTTGAAAAAATTGCAGGGTTTTGTGCAATTTTTGTAGGACTTCCCATACTGGTTATGATACCAGCACCAGTCGAGATTATCCGTAGTCTAGAAACAGATCGCCTACGTGAAGTGCTTCTTCGTGGGGTGTGTGACCGTTTTCGTTTGTTACGAAATTTAAGATAGCGTGTAAGTGTATGACATAACTCTGTAATGTCATTCTGGGTCGCTTGAAGCTTTTCTTTGACTGAAAAAAACCTCGGCTTTATAAGATTTCGTGATTTCTAATAATGACAGAGTTTAAATAGTTTAAATTGTTTATTCTGGCTAGTGTCTTTTTTTCAGCAAGTTTGCTTTCTATCGGATGGGATTGATGACTCCATACAAACCCACCTCCTTTATCCGAGCTTTGAACCTGATGTAAGTAGTTATGATAATTAACTGATTATAAAAATACACCTTACTTTTATTTTTAATTTGAAAACGTTTCATAACTAACTGTAGTTAGCAATCCCATCCGATAAAAGACAAACTTGCTGAAAAAAGACACTAGCCAGAATAAACAATTTAAACGATTTAAACTCTGCCATTTGAGTTGAAAGATCTCCGCTTAGAAGAATTATGACGCCTCATAGTTAAAGCTTAGAATCTAAGTAAGTCACTAAGCCTATGCTTCTTCTAACAACCAGAGCAACAATTAATATAGGTACATAGAATGTTCGGACAATGGACAGGATGGACTAATCAAATAGTTACGGAAATGAGGAGATACAACTCGGTGGTGCTCGGAATCAGCGATATACATTGGACCCAAGCTGAACAACAAAGGATGGATTCGGGAGGGATGCTGCTGTACTCTGGTCACAAAGAAGAAAATGCTACACATACTCAGAGAGTTGCATTGATGCTGTCCAATGAAGCACGTAAGGAATCTCTAAGATGACAATCTCATGGCTCCAGAGTCATCAAAGCATCATTCAAAACAAAGAAGGGGGAAATCACAATGAATGTTATCCAATGTTATGCAGAACATCATGAAAATCGGTTTTATGAGAGGCTACAATCAATCATAGAGAAGTGCTGAGGAAAGGAACTGACCATCTTGATGGGGGACCTAAACGTTGAGGTCGGAATGGACAACATCGGATATGAAGATATCATGAGACGACATGGACTGTGTGGGGGAGAAACCAAGATGGTGAAAGATTTCCAAATCTATTCGCACTCAACAAATTGATTATAGGTCACACAATATTCCCACACAAACGCACACACAAAGCTACACGGGACTCACCGGACCACATCACGGAGAACCAGATCGATCATATTTGCGTCAGCGAAAAATTCACAAGGTCAATGGAAGACGTGAGAACCAGGAGAGAAGCTGAAATAACTTAAGATCACAACCTGGTTGTGGCCAAGATGAAACTGAAGCTAAAGAATCATTGGACAACTAGACAAACAGTATTACAAAGGTTCAATGAAAACTTTCTTCGTAATACTGACAAACTCAACGAATTCGAGATAACTTTCAACTACAGGTTTCAAGCCTTACAGGATATACTGAGGGGAGAAGAAACTACTATGCAAGACAACTGGAAAGGGACTAATGAAGAATTAACGTCAACGCGTCAGGAGATTCCGGTTCGCCATAAGCATCATCATGATGAATGGATCTTTATGGAAACCCTGGACAAGATTCAAGAAACGAAATGATTCTGTGTGACGGAAACAAATTTATCGCTGATGTTGAATTTGATGAATTACGTAAATCAAAAAGGTGAGGCAACTCGAATATGATGAAATTATTTAATATGAATCGGGCTAACAAAGTAGGATTATAACACTAGTGAACTGACTGTTGATCTATCTCGCAGCTGCTTAGTCTCTAAACCACGAGCCGGATCTAATAGTGCATAAGTCTAATTTCAACCAATCAGTGATACTTTGAAATCATCTTCCACTGTCTAGTTTTGCTTTTCGCATTGACCTACTTAGAGAACCTGTTATCAGCAGAAACCAATTTATTGCCATTGTGTGCATGACATAGAAAGTTTGTCTTCTGACACCATCGTAAAGATACTCAAAATAGTAATTATATTTCAATTTCCATAGTAAAATCATAAGGAGAATAAGTTTGTAAATATTATTGTGATTAAACCATACTAATAAAACTTTCATGAAGCTGTTTCTACACTAATTCCTTACTAGAAGCATACATTACTGATCGGTTACTTTATATTCGGTTAATTGTAAACCTCACTTCAGTTATATTTCTCACTTTGTTATCCACGTATCCACGTACACAGAACAATAGGCTATTTGAAGAATTCCTATCATAGGTCAGTTAGTTGAACAAAAAGTAAAAACTAAATATCAAGAGAACTATCCAGAACGGAAATCGTTTAGCTCATAAGTCTTTGCTTTAACTTTCTTTGTTTCGTTATAGATTTTAATATGAACGTTCCTATGTGAAGGGAAAAGCATAAGATCACAATACTTATTCGATCCGTTCTAAACTTGATATTTCGATTTTCTTACCATGAATTTACTGGATTTGAAAACGTCACAGCTTAGTATGAACAGTCAGTTGAATGACATTACATTAAATGGCGCTATTTTACTATACGTTGTTCTTTGCAAAGACTAGACGTACTGTACAATCTGTGAGGACCGTACAACCAAACACGTAATCAATGACCGTCACTCAATATTCAACACAAAAGTGTTGTGAAGAGTGAAACTGAACAATTTAGTGTTTGTATTCTTCAATTTAGCTTTTCTGATACAGCAGTATTGAGTGACATTTCAGAATCCTCATAATTTCACAGCTATATGATCATTTTGGAATGTGACTATGTCTATCGTGTGTTATCAAGTTACTTAGTAACGACAGCTATATGAATTCAATGTTTGTGATCATTATAATGTGTACACAATCTACGATTCTTTTCTTTAAAATAATATCATTTCTAATTCTCAGTTTTGCATAGATTTTATCCTTCACATCTACACAATGATTGAATTTAGTTAGGAAACTGTTATCGTTTCATGAAAAAGTGAACAACTCATTTGTCCAATTGTGGGATTCATCAGCAAGATATTGTAGGATGTTGATTGATTGGTATGAAAGTAGGTTGACAGCTAAAATGCATGGACTACTCGTATTTATACTGTAGTAGTTTTGAGGATGAGCAATGTTGAACAGTACTATACAATGATGAAACACTTTTCTACTCAGTCTTGATTCTCAATATTTGTCTAACTATTTCGGTTCATGATGTAAATTACTACATAACAATTACGTAACACTTGATCAGTTCAAATAAATTGAGCATTCAATAGATTGTTTGTAATAACAAATAGAATAATATTAATGATAATTAACTTTTGATTTCAATTCACATGAATTTTTATTGTGTTTTATATTTAAACCGATTGACTTGGCAATGAAGACATAAATTAGTGAACACATTTACACCTTAATAAATAACAATAATAATAAATGTTTATTCCTGCATACTTGTCATTGTGGCACCACAAACAGATGATGATCAATGGAATTTAAATGTGAAGAAATATTTATTTTCAATAGGATTTATAAAATTGTTGTTACATGGATCAGATGTATTAGTAGGATTAGTTTCATTAAAAATCAATAAACAAATTCTTTATTTATGATCCTTAAAATGAGTGTTGTACATGATGGAATATAGATAGTGTTGATACAAACATATTCTTACACAGTAGTCTACAGTTTAGTAGATAAATAAGGGGAATCTATATATGCCTCTTTCAGTTTTCATTCACCAATTTTAGATAGAGAGATATTCGAATGAATAGTACTTTCCATTTCTCCATCACTACGTTTACTTCTCGATTTACTATTGTCAGTTCCAAGTGAAGTTCTACTATCAGAATCACGATCAGAACTGAGTCTGATTTTGAGATGTTTAGCAGTTTCACTGTCTGATCCTAATCCCATACTTTTACGTCTATAATATACATCACCATTGATATCGAAGTTGTCAACGGAGAATCTTTTCGAGTAACTCCTTTGTTTTCCACCTCTCTTCAATTTGGCATATTGGAATGTGCGTCTTCCATACTTGTCAGTTGAACCCTTCACCCTGAATCTGGATGAACGGGTAGATATACTGTCATATTCTCCTCGTCCATGTCTATTGAAATTACCTTTAGCATTTGCTTCTCCCTCTTCTGTAAATGCATATCTTCGATCTGAATTTCCTGATGACCACGTCAAGTCAAATTCACGATTATCTGAGCCCTTTCTTTTTTGACCATTCGTGTCATCACTGTTTGCAGTCCAACTGCTGTTCATTGTTCCAGAAGAGGAATCTCTACTATTTCTAACTCGCGATTCATCCCTTATGTCTTGGTTTAGTATGGTAGGTAAGAAAATCAAGGATAACAACGTGATTATCTTCATTCTTGTATTTTCTCATATAAATTATCCTGTTACAACAAATCGGTCATTAAATTTTGATTCCTTCCAATTATATACTTGTTGACTGGAATTGCAATTGTATGTAATGTTCGCAATTCACTTTCATGAGATTGCACTTGAGTAATCGATTGTTTGTTATGCTTCAACTTAATGGTAAGGGTGAAGTGTTGTTAGATAAACGACGCAATGCTTTGTGATAAATCTCTCCTTAAATAGAGACTAGAAACGATATTGATAAAATGTATACTGTTTGCTACTTTTAAAATACTTTTTGATGGATACATCATTGAGATTTTAGCAAGTAAACAGACCTACTTACTGATGAGACTAGTTTTCATTTATGCTAATGATTGATAAATTATTCTGTGTCCAAGCAAGTGCTAGATAACTCCATTTTCAGTTGAATATTTTGATACTTTTGCTGATGATCGAATTTTATAGACAATGATCTTCACTATTTTTTTCCTATGCACCAAATTGTGTTATGTTAAAACCAACTCGTATTTCTACCGATTTTTATATTTAATTCTTGATTGTTTATCAGTAACAGTTTATCAAATATTTGTAATATGTTTAAAAGGGTGATCAAAGATGCTTGTTTTCATCTGTTTAGCTTAATGTTCATCCTTCTGCGTGCTAATGTTAGTAACAGTTTTTGAAGTCAATAACTTTTGTTCAAATCTCACATAGATTTTTCTTCTGATTTCCTTACTGCAGATTACGAAAAGTTTGTATAACGAGCATAATTTTCGTATTATTTTTATGGTTTGAGTTATCGAAATATTGATATTTAAGACTGATCTTTGATCACTTTTTGCTGGCAGATGACTGTCCTGTGCTAGTTGGCTCTACATAGTCAAACTATCACAATTTTTATATCAAATAAATTAAATGTAGCTAGCATTAAAATCCAGGATACAGTGTTTCGTCTTGTTTGTGATTCATCACCCTGATGTATTTGTATCATTCCCGTTAAGAAGTGTTATTTCTGTTTCTGACATATTTCATTAATGTAATATTCTACTTATTTCAATCTCGAACATCTTCACTCTTTTTCAGGTCTCATTCTATTTTAATTACTTTATCACTAATTCTCATTATAACTTAATTACTATGTTTAACTTCTGTGAATTAATAAAGTAAATTAAACTTGAAACGTTTTCTATCAGTGATTCTTTGTGGAGATTTAAAGGTTATCTAAAATGTTTCCATCGATTATACTGTTAAGAGAAAATTTCAATTTCTGATTTTTTCAATAATTGTAAGGCATTTCATCATACATAATACCTCTATGTATGATATACACTGTGTCGATACAGTATAGAATTTCGTTTGAAACAACTGAGCATAACATTATGTTTAGTGATGTAACAATGTGATGTTTGTTAATGAATAATCAGTTCAAGTAAATATGCGAATAAATGAAGGTTTTTGTTAATAATAGATTTTGTGTTGCAATAAAGGAACAACTTATTGGTTTGTGGTTAGAGATAGTCAACAATAAACCCTGGGCTTAGGTTTCATACTATCTGACACTCGTGATTCAAGCCCATTTCACTCAGCTCCACAGTCAGAGACGTTATTAGTTAACTTTCCAGGACGTAATTATCCTCCTGTAGGACTGCGATGTATTTACGATTGATTGATCATTGGGTACCATGTATGTCAAGTCCTTCCGAGTGCATATTGATAGAATTCGATCAGACAACTTTGAAATTATTTTGACAACTAATTGACTGGTTACAAACCCAGCCATTTGCAAACAAAATCAATTTGATCATTTTAAAAGATTTTTTATGTCATCGTAATATTATTATCACACTATAACTAATTATCTAACAGTTAGTTCCCTACATTTTTTTCTAAATATCTGTGTGTCACTTTTATATAAGGAATTTCCACACACATTTCTCATTCAATATTTTTGTTTATCCGATTTATTCAAAATTCATCGGTCAAACTGTTTGTCATTTTCAAATACAGACTTCTTCTATATCTGGGGACTCATTCAGTATGCATCTTATTTAACGTTTACTTAACATTTTCAGTTGTAATTGTGCAAACAGTATGCATCTTACTATACTTGACAATTCCTCGGCAGTTTGATTGACTATCACTTTGGAATCAATCTACCAGCCAGATGTAACTTTTGTATATTCTCCTCATCTTCTTATTCAACACTATCTGATGAAACTGTGAGTAGTTCTATTTGCATTAAAATATTTTTAACGTATAGACGTGTAGCCTCAAAGTCGGACTAACCGTTTTATAGAATGAAGCTGACTTTGTGAGCGAAATTGAAGGTCTTGGGTTGGATTACCTGTAAAGGAATCATGGATACTCATTACTCAGGAGTCCAAAACTTCGATAAAATGGGCTTCCAGTGCTTCCAAGTTTTCAACAGCAGCCTCATGATTTATAATCTATACAACAACTAAGGTTACATCACTACGATGAATACACACTACGAAAACCAAATAGATAGTCAATAACTCAAACGACTATTTTCATTTTTACGTAAGGCGGGCAACATTTAAAAACAGTTCAAGTCCCAAAAATTTACGTATGTGAAAACATTTTCAGGAAATACAAAATCCTTCAATGCTAACATGTCTTTAAAATACTTATCAATTAACGATTCAATAATCAGATTTACAAATGTTGTTTCTAGTTAACATCAGAGTTTGATAACTAGAATATTTAAATTTACATTCTGTACATCAACTGGCAAGCAAGTTTGACTGACTCAGTTCTTCAAAATCATAATTTGCAAGCTATATTTTGAATATGTAGCATCTAATCATATGTCAAGCCCTCATGGGTTATTCTGGACTCCGGACAGACCAATTTATTCATTCTTTTCAACTCACATTTTGACCTTTAATTATTCTCTTATTAACTTGATCTGTTTTGATATGAGAGTATGTGTTTAAATTGCTCAACCTATTCCTAACGTGTTTGTAACTTATTTTTGTCTAACTATAAACATTGAATCTTTGTAAAAATGAGTTGGCTTACTCAACTTCTCCGCTCCGCTTTTCCGCTTCTTATTCTGAATGTCTGTCTGGATCAAGGAATGCTTGAAATAAATTCCTTCAACGCAACCAGTATTTGGCTTCTTATTACCGCCTTCACGCAAACTTGGTTAGCCTGTGTAATTACGTAGTTAAATGGAATATTTATACACATAGCATCTTCGTACGATCAAACCGGAGTCAGATACATAGGCCAACAAATATAAGCTTGATTCATTTGATAATGAAAATATCTAATATCAGTCATATAGTAATAGAACTCGATTCATGATATCAAATAAAATGGATTAGAAATGATCATTCAGCTTTCGAATATTCAGCTCATTCAGGGAATAAGCAATTAGCCAACCGTCTAACTTATTTCATACAGTTTTGTGATATAAAATTAAATTGGTTTTAGTGATCATGAAACAAAACAACAAATTCTTCGAAAAACCAATTTTCGTTTGGTTAATAGAAAATACTTTTAGCTAAAAAGTTACATAATCAAATGTGTGTAAACAAGTGTATTTGAGAAAATGACTGAAATAAAACAGCAATTTTCTCTTCGTCAGTCAGACGCATATTTCTACATAAATTATAAATGAACCAACTTCCTATTTCGTATTTCTCCACAGAAATATCTGTCATATACTATTCATTCGTTAATGTTTAACTAGTCGCTGATTTCTATCATTTTATATAGATTATGCACCAATTATTTTAACTGGCAATTTTAATCAAGCTATTCCCATATTCCATATAAGTTCATAATAGAAAATACTTTTAAACTATTTAGGTTCGGTGGGACTATAATTTATGAGCGAACCAAACAGATTTAGAGCAACAGATACAGGAGTTTGGCGCGAAATTTATCCGTCCGTTTGGCCAAATAGCGTTTTGGCATTTTGGCTTATGTCAGTTTGTGATTAAAACCATAAATCTAATTCCTAACACTAACTGTCAACTGTGAATCTTAATTCATCACTCTGGTTTAAAACCCTCATTTAGTCCTAGTTATTAAGGGGAAATGCTCAAGATCACTTTAGCGTCTCTCAAAGGTTGTCCATAAATTAAAGTCTCGCCACAGATCCCTCAAAATATTAGTTCATCTGATATAAAGAAAACAATTAAAATCTTTCATTATTATATAGACTGTCAATAAATCCATGTTAAATAAACAATGTATTATTGAAGACAAATTAGCTAGTTTGTCTGTTGGATAGAGTATGTTCATTTAATGATATATGATGTACAAAATTGATTGTAGTTAGTTTACCCCTTCTGAAAATAAAATTAGGTTAGACATTAGTATCAAACTTAAATCTAATAATTTCCAACAGTCATTCATGTGTATATGCACTAATGAAGAAAAGTAGGCTTTTCAGAATGATTAGTGGTCTTATTTATGATATATTTATTGATCAACAGACTTAAACACAGTATTGGTTAGTATAGAGTCAGAAATAAATAAATATGCATGATATTTTAAAAATATGGTTTCTTGACTAGGTCTTACCAGGTTTTGTTAATAACAAGAATCAACATAAACGGTAGATGCATGAAAGCTAAATACATTTAATCCTGATCGACATATCTGATGAGACATCAATCTGGCCGATCATTATATATATCCATCTGTCATATCTATTTGGAAGTCATATTCAATGAGATTTGATCCCTTAAAGGTGAAAAGTAGTAGGGCATAATGTATAAACACCATAAAATCTAGATAAACATATCTAAATGTCCAGGAAAACCTATTACGTACGTACTACATCATCTATATGTCAAGTACTTCATGATCACCAAATACTTCAATGTGCCATTATTGAAAAAGCGTTATTAGAAATAGTGTGTACTTCCGAAATGATAAACATTCATTCTTTCGATGTTTAACTTGACTGGAAGAAATTATACCTACCTCATTTTTCATCTTATTATCTATAACTCTATTTAAGTCAGCCAGTTTTTATTCATTTTTTATTGGTTGTTTGAATCTTCTCATCGATGTTTGGGACTGAAATTGATCAGTCTCTTATTTGTAGATGTGCATCCTGCACGAATTACCTCAATATTGCCTTAAGCTAGCGGCTATTAGGACTTAGTAGCTAAGTGGACAACGTGATAGCGTTTCAAGCGAACGGTACTTGGTTCGAGTCCTAGAATGAACATCAACTTTGGGATGCAAGTACATTCGGTTGACGAGTCCCAAACAGGATGAAACGCTCATCATACTATCTTCATAATGTCGAATAATTTTCAAAACATCCGTTTAGAATTGTGTTCAATATTTAATAACTTGTCGTACATACTTTGTTTTTATATTTATTTCCATTATATTTATCAATCATAATATATTAACCACAACCAATTACAAAATGTTTTCTACATTATTTTACCAGATTATTACTTTCTTAAATTTATAATTTGTAATTTTGATAATGCAATGAGAAGACGAAGTTTATCAGAATTATGTGATATATTAGCGCAATACATTTCGAACAATCTGATCACACATATACTTGTTAAGAGCATTTATATATAAAAATAAAAGGTCAACTAGACAGGTTAAGGGTAAGTCATGACAAAGGAAAAAAATATTAAAGTACACAAAACAAATGTGATTACCACTCTGGATAATAAATCAGTATTACCAGGGTAGCTTTAGTGTAAGGACAAATTGTTTTTGAACACATAAAGGGGGTTTTAGTTTCCGTATAACCAAGGCTTCAATAAACCTTAGTATACGTCCTTGAAGGCTTTTGTATAACACTACAAATGCTGATTTGATGTCGACCTTATGACCCGTCTCAATCAAATGTTTCGCAATGGAGGATGATGTCTGTCTATTCTGTGATCTTATTTGACCATTGGAATCCATTTGTTTGTGCAACCATTTTGGTATGTGTTCACCCACCCTTAATTGCAAATCACGATTGTTTATGAAGTTCATAAACCGCTGGAAGGGTTGCAATATGATTAGACCTATGAAGCTTCTGGCACCCAAAAAGCGAATTTATATTACGTTGCCGTTCAGAGGCGACACAAATAGTCTCATGTTGAAACGGAGACTTAAATTAGCCATCAACCGGACATTTTATGCAGCCCAACTTGTCATTATTGAAAAGACAAGGTCTATGTTTCACCAAAAGCCCAAACAGCACGTAAGCGATTGTATCACATCCCATTGCGTCTATCAATTTACATGTATGTGTGGAAACACGTATATAGGGAGGAGCAATCGTGATTTGCAATTAAGGATGGGTGAACACATACCAAAATGGTTGCACAAACAAATGGATTCCAATGGTCAAATAAGATCACAGAATAGACAGACATCATCCTCCATTGCGAAACATTTGATTGAGACGGGTCATAAGGTCGACATCAAATCAGCATTTGTAGTGTTATACAAAAGCCTTCAAGGACGTATACTAAGGTTTATTGAAGCCTTGGTTATACGGAAACTAAAACCCCCTTTATGTGTTCAAAAACAATTTGTCCTTACACTAAAGCTACCCTGGTAATACTGATTTATTATCCAGAGTGGTAATCACATTTGTTTTGTGTACTTTAATATTTTTTTCCTTTGTCATGACTTACCCTTAACCTGTCTAGTTGACCTTTTATTTTTATATATAAATGCTCTTAACAAGTATATGTGTGATCAGATTGTTCGAAATGTATTGCGCTAATATATCACATAATTCTGATAAACTTCGTCTTCTCATTGCATTATCGAAATTTATCAAAGGGACTAACTGTTTTAAATTTGTAATTTATTGTATAAGAGAAGTAAATTAATATAAGCTGCATTTATTTTATTCAGTTAATTCAACTTATAGTACATCAATGAAATATGTTTAAAGTGATCTACGTCTATTAAAATTGCCATTTTCGCATTAAACATAAATTAGTGTTAAGAAGTCAGCTGTTTCTTCTTTTCTTTTAAATCATTAGTTATGCAACAGTGCATAGAGTGCACTTTTTACATTATTTATAAGTAATTGTATTATTGTAAATTATTTTATTTTAACTTGAATTTTTATACATAGAAATTATTACTGATAAGAGGCTTTTTATAATGGAAATTAAAATGAAATTAATGTTTCTAATTTATTTGATATATGTAACAACAGCTCAACAGATAATAAATAGAAACGAAGAACTTAGTGATGAAAGGAAAACCAGTGACAAAACAAACAACCGAAATACAGCAGAAACGCAATTCAGACGACGCAATTCTGGCCAAACAGGTTTGGAGACAGTTACAATGACTGGAACTTCTAGATCTCAATATAAACACAGAAAACAAGGACATGTCAAAGCTGAAGGGCAATTCCGTTCACGTGGATTCGGTAGACACGGTTTAGTATCATCAGAATCTACATATTATGTAATTGAAGGCAAGTTCGATAGATATGGTCGAAAGAGACCTACTAAGTCAAACTTCAAAACTCGTGGAAAAGAAAAAAAGTATTCTAAAAAAATTGTTGATAATCAATTCGATATAAAAGGTGGTTTAATTGAAGAACGTAAATATAAACGAACTGGTGATTATCAAGCGAATGGTACTCATGTTTATATTGATCTTCAGTCTGATCACCAGAAATCTTCGTCCTCAAAAACAAAAACGGAAGAAGGCGAAAGTAATGAACAGGAAACGAAGATGAGATCATCGTTGAACAGTACCTCGAGAACTCCAAGACCTTTTCGTTGAAGATAAAACATTTCAACAATTGTGCGAATATAATTTATATTTGACTATAATAAAAGTAATATCGATTTTCATGTTAATAACCTCGTAAAATGATAATTTGTTGATTCATTTTGATCTTCACACACATTATTGCTAAATAATAAGATCTGCTATTTATATATTGCAAGTAATACATAATTTTTTAAAATAACGATATGATTAATTCTTAAAAGTCTCTCATGACTAAGCCAAATCAAACTAAAATTAAACAGATGGATTAGATGTTCCGTGCCTCCTGATTTCCGGTAATTGTGTAACTCACATCGATTCGTGATCTCTATAATAAATCGTTGTTATTGAACCTGAGCATTTGTATTTGTATTGAACTAATTCACTCCGATTGCTCTTAGTGTAATCATGTTTTCTCATAACTGATGTAGTATGTTGTTTATGAGCTAGAACCACAAGAAAGTTTATCTACCTGTGAGTTTCATTATGGTTTTTTAATAATTTGTAATTAGTTGAATTCAGTTCAGAAATACCACTGTGGTTACGAAAATCAAGTCAAACCGATATTAAATAGTAAATGTAAGAACACAATATGACAACATCAGTATTGATTTTACTCAGTACTAAATAACAATAATAATAGTAATTGTAAACTTATTTTATACATTTGATTACTTTACAATTGATTAGTCATTGAACAATGACCATTATCATATATATCAAGTCCTTTTTAGTGTTGACCTACATTCAAAGTCAAAGTCATATCACTATAACGACATGTGAAAAACTATACATGTCAAAAAACTTCAGCGAATCATCAAGTCCCCAGTGCTACTTCACTCTGATGATGTGAAAATATGGCGAGACGTAGAGAAGAATTAGGACGACTTAGGTGTCTTAATAATTTAGTCTAGGTTGTGGCTAACCCCTACCAATGTGGGTAGATGTATATTTTAGAGATTAATATAGGTACTTCAAATGCACACTATTATATACTTATTTCTAGATACAAGGTGTGATCAACCATGTGGATGTCGAATACATCACTTTGCTTCTATTGGTTCTCTTAAGTTCAAATGTGTGTTTAGTTCAAAACCCCTCACTGAATTATTTTCTATCATCCCTTTGTTTGCCTATCTGCCTGTTTGTTTGCCAATTAATCATATTCTATCAACCTTCTGACCTATTAAAATTTGATCCACTATATTTTCAATATATTTTCGTATCCCACAATCATCGACTTCTAATTTTATCAACTTTCAGATCAAAGTGTCTAAAAAGATTCGAACAGTAGCATTGAAAAATTCTGTATATCCGTTACAGTCTTCTAACATATTTAGCCTAATTGTCAATATATTTCATTACAATTCGATTCTTGATTATTATAATTTGAATAAGATTGTTAGACATCCTAACGGTATAGTAGCAGAAGAAATACTCTGAAAATCGCTCCAGCATTTTAATGGATGGTATTGTTACGCTTTAATCTTTCTCCTTTTCCTGTATTTTAACTCTTACATAGGATTCACGTAACCGTGGATTTAGATTTTTCTATCTTTCTTGACTGCGCCTTTGTTATTTAATTTTTGTTAAGATTTACCTTTCGGTGGTGTTTGTATTAATTGGTAATTGATTTGCATATTATTCCACGCTTGATTCGACTTCCAGATACAACACGTTTGAATGAGCTCTTAGAATTCTCTCCGAACTCAATACTGGTTCATACGTAACTACCTGAGGACTAATTGGATAGTTATAAGAGTTATTGTTAACATATCAGTTTAACTATTTCTAATTGTCAGACTTAATCATTTAATATTGTTGTTGCATGATGCCAACAACTCCGCCTGTAGCTCTTCTAAAGTTACTACCGGTCCCAAGTTCGGATAAAGGAAGAGGGTTGGGAATGGGGTTAGCAACCCGATCCCGTCGAAAACTAACTCTCTAAAAAAACGCTTACCAGAAAAATAATTCAAATAATTTAAATACTGCCCTGGGAGTTAGAAATTCTTCATTTAGAAGAAATATGACGCCTCATAGTGAAAGCCAAGTTCCTTCGGAAGCCATGAGGCCGATGCCCCTTCTAACAACCAGAGCAACAATTAATATAGGTACATGGAACGTCCGGACAATGTGAGAGACCGAGAAGACCAGTCAAATAGCAACGGAGATGAGGAGATACAACTTGGCAGTACTGTGAATCAGCGAAACTCATTGGATCCAAGCTGGACAATGAAGGCTAGATACGGGAGAGATGCTGCTATACTCCGGTCACGAACAGGAAAATGCTCCACACACTCAGGGAGTTGCTTTAATCCTGTTCAATGAAGCATGAAATGTACTTGTAGAATGGGAATCTCACGTATCCAGAATCATCAAAGCATCATTAAAAACAAAGAAGAAGGAGATCACAATGAATATTATCGAATGTTATGCACCCACCAATGATAGCGATGACAGCACTAAAGATCAATTCTATGAAAGGCTGCAATCAATCATAGAGAAGTGACCAACAAAGGACTTGACCATTCCGATGGGAGATCTAAACGCCAAAGTCGGAATGGACAACACCGGATATGAAGACATCATGGGACTACATGGACTGGGAGAGAGAAACGAAAACGGGGAAAGATTTGCAAATCTGTGTGCATTCAATAAATTGGTCATAGGCGGTACAATATTTCCACACAAACGTATACACAAAGCTACATGGATCTCACCGGACCACACCACAGAGAACCAGATAGATCATATTTGCATCAATAAAAAGTTCCGAAGGACAATGGAAGATATGAGAACCAGGAGAGGATTTGACATAGCATCAGATCACTACCTATTTGTGGCCAAGTTAAGCCTGAAGCTAAAGAAGAATTGGACAAACAACACTACATAGGTTCAATACAGCCTTACTTGGGGATAGTGACAAACCCAATCGAATTCAAGGTAGCTCTCAGCAACAGGTTCCAAGCCCTACAGGATCTACTGAAGGAAGAAGAAACTACTATAGAGGAATACTGGAAAAGTATCAAAGAAGCATTAACTTCAACGTGCCAAGAGGTTCTGGGCCTCAAGAAGCATCATCATAAGGAATGGATCTCTATAAAAACACTGGACAGGATCAAAGAAAGAAAGAACAAGAAGACAGCAATTAACAATATTCGAACAAGAACAGAGAAAGTCCAAGCACAAGCTGAGTCTGTAGAAACAAACAAGCACGTGAAGAAGAGCATAAGAGCCGAAATTAGAGCAGAAGTACGTGGAAGAACTAGCAACGACGGCAGGAAAAGCTGCAAGAGTAAGAAATATGAAACAGCTTTACGATACAACGAAGAAACTAGCAGGGAAACATAGTAAACCAGAGAGGTCAGTCAAAGACAAAGGAGGCACGCCAATCACTGAAATTCAACAACAGCGGAACAGATTGGTAGAGTACTTCTAGGTAATCCTGAATAGGCCGTCTCCAATGAATCCACCGGATATCAAAGCAGCACACACAGATCTTCTTGTAGATGTAAATCCACCAACGCCGGAAGAAATCAGGGTGGCCATCAGACAAATCAAGAGCAAGGAAGCAACAGGACCCGACAATATACCAGATGAAGCACTGAAGTCAGACATCGAAGTAACTACAAACATGCTTCCCCTTCTATTCAAAAAGATTTGGGAGGAGGAATAATTGCCGATGGACTGGAAAGAAAGACATCTCATCGAGATTTTTAAAAAATGAGATCTGAGTAAATGTGAACACTACACCACTGTCAGTACCAGTGAAAGTCTTTAACAGAGTATTGCTGAACCGGGTGAAAGACGCAGCAGACGCTCAACTTCGAGATCAACAAGCTGGATTCCGTAAAGACCGGTCGTGCACAGACCAGATTGAGACACTACGGATCGTCGTCGAACAATCAACTGAGTGGAGCTCGTCACTGTATATTAACTTCAGTGATTATGAAAAGGCATTTGACAGTGCAGATAGGAGGACGTTATGGAAACTTCTTCGACACTACGGAGGTCCTGAGAAGATTGTCAACATTATCCGGAACTCATACGACGGACTACAGTGCAAAGTAGTGCATGGAGGATAGCAGACAGACGCATTCCAAGTAAGGACCGGAGTAAGACAAGGCTGTCTACTCTCTCCCTTCCTTTTTCTTCTGGTGGTCGACTGGATTATGAAGACCTCGAAATCTGAAGGAAAACGTGGCATTCAGTGGACAGGTCAGGACCAATTAGACGATTTGGACTTCGCAAATGACCTAGCCCTCCTATCCAATACACACTAACAAATACAAATAAAGACAGCCAGCATAGCAGCAGTCTCTGCATCAGTAGGCCTCAACATACACAAGGAGAAAACCAAGGTCCTCAAACACAACACGGAGAACAGCAATCCGATCACACTTGATGGCGAAACTCTGGAAGATGTGGAATCCTTCACATACCTGGGAAGCATCGTCGATGAACAAGGAGGTTCAGATGCAGACGTCAAGGCGAGGATTGGCAAAGCAAGGACAGCATTCCTTCAATTGAAGAACATATGGAACTCAAAACAACTTTCAACCAATATCAAAGTCAGAATCTTCACTACGAACGTCAAGGCAGTTCTACTGTACGGAGCTGAAACTTGAAGAACTACAAAAACCACCATCAAGAAGGTACAGGTATTTATTAATAGCTGTCTACGCAAGATACTCAACATCCATTGGCCGGATATCATCAGCAACAGCCTTTTGTGGGAGAGAACCAACCAGCTTCCAGCTGAAGAGGAAATTAGGAAAAGACGATGTAAATGGATAGGACATACAATACGGAAATCACCTAAATGCATCACGAGACAAGCGCTAACTTGGAATCCTGAAGGAAAGTGGGAAAGAGGAAGGCCAAAGAACACATTACGTCGAGAAATAGAAGCAGATATGAAAAGGATGTATAAGAACTGGAAAGAGCTGGAAAGGATTTCCGAGGACGAGGTTGGATGGAGAATGCTGGTGGGTGGCCTATGCTCCTTCACGAGGAGTGACAGGCGTAAGTAAGTAATGATGCCAGGACATTGACAATAAGGTCGTGTATAAATGACCTTAATGTTATGGCGTGAAGCAATCTATTGTTGTTGTTCTTAGACCTCCAACTGGATATGATTATTTGAATCCTTGCAAATATATATTTGATCTCACTTTTTTAGGAATACTCTTATTAGTTCTCAGGTACGTAATGCTTTATTAATTAACTATTATTTTTCTGTATATTACTCTATTTTGTGCTTTATAAATATTTGGCTGAATAGTACACAGGCTTTAACGTTGAGGTGTTTTGTACTTTGATTTAATTTGTTTTCTTTTCTAAACTGGAACCAATTAAATTAAGCACAAAAAAATTGGTATAATTCCATAAGTGACTACAAAAAAGCTTTGTAAACTAAATGGAAGAACGTCGTTCGGCGTATTCGTAAAAAGTTCGTTCTCTCGCACTGTCTGCTGCGTTCAAACCAAATATTGGAATTTCATTATTTAAAATTGGTTTTATTTCAATTTTAATACAACTCATAAAAAGGTCAGATTCTGGTGCTGATTCAACACAACTACTATTTCAGTTCAACCTTGTATCCATTCTTTTCCATTCCACTATTCTTCCTTTTAATATTGGTATACACGTTAATCAGTTAAATTATTTAAATATACATTCAGTAAGATTGATATTAGAATGCTCATTTCAATAAATCTTTTTATCAACTATCACAGGAACATCCTGATCTACATGTGCAATAGGCACATTTCAAACAATCAGAAAGCTTCGTCTAGTTATGCAAAAAACATTGATTAGAAAATTGACAAAATAAAAACAGATTGTGAGAATTGACATGAATGATGAGACTTTTACATAAATTATTTCTTAATGTGGGGGAAAAAGGAGTTAAGATCAAGAGATATAGTCAGGATTTATGACTAGGCTTAATGTTAGTAATTAGGTTAGCGTTTTTTTCATGAACCGATGATACCAGCTTTGATTTAAGGGTTAGGGTTACAAAAATTAACTATATGAATAAATGCATTTAGCGCAGTTGTTCTACACTAAAAATAGGTTACTTACTTACGCCTGTTACTCCCGGTGAAGCATAGATCACTGACCAGCATTCTCCAAGTCACACTGCTCTGGACCTCCCTTTCTAGTTCTATCTAATTGTCGTTCATTCTTCTCATGTCTATCTCCATTTCTCGGCGTAATGTGTTCTTTGGTCTTCCTTTCCTCTTTCGACCTTGAGGATTCCATGTGAGGGATTGACTTGTGACTCATTTGGGTGCTTTCTTCAATGTATGTCCTATCCACTTCCATCGCTTCTTCCTGATTTCTTCCTCCACTGGAATTTAGTTTTTTTCACTCCCATAGTGGGTTGTTGCTCATAGTGTCTGATCAACGGATCCGAAGTATTTTGCGTAGACAACTGTTAATAAACACTTGTATCTTCTGGACGATGGCTTTCGTAGTTCTCCAGGTTTTCGCTCCATACAGTAGAACTGTTTTCATATTTGTATTGAAAATTCTGACCTTGATGTTGGTTGCCAATTGTTTTGAGTTCCAGATATGTAAAGGATTTTACATCTTTCAAATCTTCTCCGTCATGTGTGATTCGATTGTCGCATGCTGTGTTGTATTCGAGAATCATGCCTTTCCCTTTATGTATATTGAGACCTATTGCTGCTGCTACACTGGTCGTCCTCTCCTGCATTTGTTGTTGCGCGTGCGACAGAAGAGCCAGATCATCTGCGAAGTCTAGATCATCCAGTTGCATCCTAGCTGCCCACTGTATCCCATGCTTCTCCCCAGATGTTGATGTTTTCATGATCCAGTCGATCACCAGGAGAAAGAGAAAGGGTGAGAGTAAGCAACCTTGCCTGACACTGGTCTTTACTTCGAATGAGTACGTCAGCTGCCTCCATACACGATTTTACAGTTTAATCTATCATAGGAATTCCGTATGATATTGACTATTTTCTGAGGCACGCCGTAGTGTCAAAGAAGTTTCCAAAGTGTTGTGCTGTCCACGCTATCAAATGCTTTTTCATAGTCAATGAAGCTGATATAGTGATGAATTCCATTCGATTGACTGTTCCACAATGATCCGTATAATTGCGATTTGGTCTGTACACGATCTATCCTTACGGAATCCAGCCTGTTGTTCACGAAGTTGGGCGAGTACGGAGTCTTTTATTCTGTTTAACAATACCCTGTTGAAGACGTTTCCTGGTATTGAGGGAAGTCCTTCTTTCCAGTCTTTTGGCACCTGTTCCTCATCCCAAATCTTTCTGAAGAGAATGTGGAGTATCCTTGCAGTCACCGCTACGTTTGCTTTCAGTGCCTCTGCTGGAATTTTGTTTGGTCAAGCTGCTTTGCCACACTTGATTTGTCTGATGGCCATGCTGATTTCTTCAATTGTTGGTGGGCCAACATCGATTGGGAGGTCTGTGGTAGCTACTTCGATGTTGGGTGGGTTCAGTGGAGCTGGTCGATTCAAGAGTTCTTTGAAGTGTTCCACTCACCTGTTTAGTTGTTCTTCAATGTTGATGATCACCTTGCCTTCCTTGCTTTTCACTGGTTGTTCTGGTTTACGGTGATTTCCAGAGAGTTTCTTTGTTGTGTCATACAGTTGTCTCATGTTTCCTTCTATTGCAGCCTTCTCCGCCGACACTGCCAAATCTTCCACATATCTACGTTTCTCAGTTCTGATGCTCTTCTTCACTTGCTTGTTTACTTCAGTGTATTCAGCTTGTGCCTTGGTTTTTTCTGCTCTGGTTCGGCTGGTATCGATTGCTGCTTTCTTGTTCCTCCTTTCCTGGATCTTATCCAGTGTATCAACAGTGATCCATTCCTTGCGATGGTGCTTCTTGTGGCCCAGAACCTCAGGACATGTTGAAGTGATTGCCTCTTTTACCTCTTTCCAGTTGCTCTCCATAGTAGTTCCTTCTCCATTGAGTAGATCATGAAAGGCCTGGAACTTATTGCTGAGGACTATCTTGAATTTGTTGCGTTTGTCATTATCCCGAAGAATAGCCGTATTAAACTTTTGGGATATTGTCCGTCACGTTGTCCAGTGCTTTTTGAGTTTCAATCTCATCCTGACGATCAGCAAGTAATGATCGGAGGCTACATCAGCTCCTCTCTTGGTTCTCACGTCCTCTATTGTCCTCCTGAACCTTTTGGTCATGCAGATATGGTCGATTTGGTTTTGCTCAGTGTGATCCGGTGAAGTCTATGTGGTTTTGTGTATGCGTTTATGTGGGAACATGGTGCCGCCTATGACCAGTTTATTGAAGGCACACAGGTTTGCAAATCTCTCACCATTTTCGTTTCTTTCTCCCAGTACGTGTCGTCCCATGATCTCTCCATATCTGGTGTTGTCCATTCCAACCATGGCATTCAGGTCTCCCATCAGAATGGTCAGGTTCTCTGTTGGGCACTTCTCGACGATTGACTACAGCCTATCGTAGAATTGATCTTTAGCGTCTTCATTTTAGTCATTGGTAGGCGCGTAGCATTGGATGACGTTTATTGTAATGTCCTCTTTCTTTGTTTTGAAGGAGGTTTTGATGATCCTGGATCCATGAGATTCCCATTCTATAAGTGCATTTTGTGCTTGTTTGAACAGCATCAATGCAACTCCTTGTGTATGTGGGGCATTTCCTTCTTCATGTCCGGAGTATAACAGCAGCTTCCCTGAAGCTAGTCGTTGTTGTCCAACTTGAGTCCAATGTGTTTCACTGATCCCAAGCACTTCCAGGTTATATTTTTTCATTTCTGCAGCAATTTGGAAGACTCTCATAGTCTCTCACATTGTATGAGCATTCCATGTACCTAAATAAATGGTTGATCTGGTTGTCAGAAGGGTCATCGGCCTCGTGGCTTCTGTAGGAACTCGGCTTTCATCATGAGGCGTCATAACTCTCCTAAATCAAGACCTTCTGATTCCCAGGGCAGAGTTTAAATGGTTTGAATAATTTTTTATGCTTAGTGTTTTTTAGCGAGTTAGTTTTCTACGTGATGGGGTAGCTAACCCCATGCCCAACCCTCCTCCTTTATCTGGGTTTGGAACCGTCAGTAGCACCACGGGGCTCCAGGCGAAGTTGGGTCTTTAGTATAGTGTTTAAAATTTCTATAGCATATCTGTAGGAAAAATTAGATCCCAGGTTCACAATTTTTTAACTCAGTAAGTTCAGTTTTATTTACTCTTACGCTTAAAATAATATACAACAACTATTACAAGCTCAAACGATATGTTAAAATAATTTATTGAGATTTTAGAATAGAAACCAGATTTTTTCTTGTGCATTCAAAAAGTTTATTGACTTTCAGGTACAATAATCACTATCGTCATTATAAATCTGCGTGTAGTTCGAAAACGAGTTTCCAATTTTATACAGTTCACCTTTAATGAAACACATAGTCTTTCCCCTATCATTATAACTGACCATTTAAATCCACATAATTGAAACAAATTAAGTTCCATTTCTATATGATCAATAGGCAGATTATTATCTATTTAAATCACAATAGCTATTAACAGTCAGTAGTATAATATGGAGGTCGAAATGAATTGATATGGCTTTTTTTCATAAGTTGCAGTCTATTATTAAACGATGATGACACTGACTGGATTTAAGGAAAAATTTTAATGTAAAAGTGTAAATTTTGATATGCGATCAAAACGGTTTATGTTACATTGATTTTAACTAATCAGTTTACAAAAATGCACAACAATTCATTACAGGCAAAATGATATTTGCTAGTAAACAAATTGTGGTGTGAGCTACTTATATCTACATAAGTAGTATATAACGATAGTTAGGAATAAAATGTATTTCAGTAGAAGATCGAGAATGAAAGAACAGAAACGGTAGGTAATTTGTATGAAAATGCAAGAACAATGAAATCTGAGACGATGGACTGATATTTGCAAAAGAAACAGTCAAGTTTGAAACAATGAATTAATATTTTGCAAATTAAGTATCTATGGTTCCCAGCTTTTAGTGAGATATACTGTAATTACGTATTCAAACTCCGTTCGAATAAATATTTTATGCACTGCTGAGGCATTGGGAATCCACGAACTCAAGCTCGAGCATTCGGTTGTTCCCGCTCGTGTTCTGGCTCACTACAAAGTTAGCACACATTTTGAAACGCAAGTTGACCAAACACATTTTAAAATTTTTATGATAATACCCAAAAAATTTCATCAATAGGGATCAGGAATCACAATAACGTGTAATGAATGTCAGCCAATTTCCAGGATATTTTTGACAAAATAATTTTCAGAAAAATAATAAAAATTCCACATTCAATCACAACTAAATGCTTTCCATGAAATTCGACTAATCAGGTCTCAGATAGTAATGATTTACAACTAATCATTTTAGTACAAAGAAAGTTTGACCATGGACAAATTGAGCATATCATTTCAATAACAAATAATCTAATCACTGTTTGTTTAAAATTTATGGTCATACCCTCAAAATTCACATTATAGGTACCAAAATACTACGGGTAGCTTAATGACTGTCGAGTCCTACTGTATACATGATTCATTAAGCATTTAAATAAAATTTCATAACTCAGACAACATGTAATTAGTTATGAGTCATTTTTACCATCGTAGCAACACTAATGTTTCATAGGAAACTGTGATTTTCAGCAAACGTATACGTCTTATTTTTAAGTCCTTGTATTTCCATACTTGTGCAACTTCTGTTTGCTTAAGTGTCTACCTGTCACTCATTGTCTTATCCAATGTCTCGCTCTGTCACACTACTTATTATCCATTTAGAGGGATATTAATGCTTGTAATGAGTAATACAGGCGAGTTGGCACACTTGCGTTCTTCGGTCAGCTTCTCCGTATTGTTTCTCTTATTATCTGCCTAGCACCAACAGTCTATGTAATATATGTATCTATAATGTATTCTCGCATTTGACTCATTTCACTCCAGTAAGGTGAAAATTCTCATTTTGACATTGAATAAAAAGAACGAATATATAGAAGAAATTTTCTTCCAATTAGTTTTTCATCACGGCTCTACACAAATATAATAATGTATGATTTTCAACAATGATATATTAGTAATTAAATTTACCACATGTTTTACCGATTTGTTCGTTGCATATTGCTGAAGCTATCGTAATACATGTTCGCAGATATAACGTTTGCTTCCAAAAGAACTTGGTACAACCAATCTCGCTGATTTGGCCATCGGTATTGGAGTGAGCTTTTAAATGAACTTTCGTCAAATCCTTTCACTCAAAAATACTTAAACAATTTTATGATTTAATAGTTGAGATCATTAGTCAACTGAAGCTAGATCACCATACAAAATCTGGAAGCACTGGACGGCCGCTTCTTATTACAGTGTGACGGTGGCTCAATTTCGTGGATTGGTCGAAGTTAGATATTAACACTAGTGGATGCCGGTTCAATGGTCAAAGATTAAGCGCTCGCACGCGAGATCGATGGGTCCTGGATTCGAATCTCGCGAGGGGGGCAGGATTGTGGATGCGCAATGCTCAGGAGTCCCACAATCGAACGAAACGGCCGTCCAGTGTTCCAGGTTTTGCATGGTGGTCTAGCTTTAATTGACTTATGAATTCAACTATGAAATTACTATAATAACCACAAAATCCCCTTCTGATAATTTTATGGTTTCTTCCACTTTTGTATTTTTACCTATTTTCAACATTGGTCTCTTGATTCTTACATAACTACTATATTACTGACCTTTGATCAAAGTGTTTTGTTAGTTTTTTTCATATGCTACGCAATGTAGCAACTGTTTGATTTTCCGAATAATTACTTTGATTATTATAGCCCTCTTTCTTCCAATTACTCAATATTGTTTTATGATTAGCGTGATATTATATGATTATCACGTAATACAACCGTTTGATGAGTGTTGTTTCATTGTTGAAAATCGTATATTGTTAAATTATTGCGGAGCCATGATGAAAAACTTATTGGTAATAGATTTCTTCACTCTATTCGTTCTTATTTTATTCCGTTAGCTACTAACGCAAATTTAGTTGATGATTAAGTACGAGTGTTAGTGGCATGTATTTTTTGTTAAAATCATTATACTATAGAATCTAAGTCAGATCAATGGGTCACTTGAAATCTACTTGAGTTCGTATAAGATTTCATGAATATGAATAACCTTTATGCAGAAAATCGAATTTCGATTTAGAGGCAGAGTAGTCTATAAAAGAATATGTAAAGGTTGCACGAAATTTGAATATTACCACTTGCTTTTCCGTATGCTATCTATGCACTAAAGCCGTTTTACTGATTGACTACCAACTGGCTGAAGATTCGTCGAGCGACCATTTATTTAGGTACATGGAATGCTCATACAATGTGAGAGACTAGGAGAGTCTTCCAAATTGCTGCAGAAATGAAAAAATATAACCTGGAAGTGCTTGGGATCAGTGAAACACATTGGACTCAAGTTGGACAACAACGACTAGCTTCAGGGAAGCTGCTGTTATACTCCGGACATGAAGAAGGAAATGCCCCACATACACAAGGAGTTGCATTGATGCTGTTCAAACAAGCACAAAATGCACTTATAGAATGGGAATCTCATGGATCCAGGATCATCAAAACCTCCTTCAAAACAAAGAAAGAGGACATTACAATAAACGTCATCCAATGCTACGCGCCTACCAATGACTAAAATGAAGACGCTAAAGATCAATTCTACGATAGGCTGTAGTCAATCGTCGAGAAGTGCCCAACAGAGAACCTGACCATTCTGATGGGAGACCTGAATGCCATGGTTGGAATGGACAACACCAGATATGGAGAGATCATGGGACGACACGTACTGGGAGAAAGAAACGAAAATGGTGAGAGATTTGCAAACCTGTGTGCCTTCAATAAACTGGTCATAGGCGGCACCATGTTCCCACATAAACGCATACACAAAACCACATAGACTTCACCGGATCACACTGAGCAAAACCAAATCGACCATATCTGCATGACCAAAAGGTTCAGGAGGACAATAGAGGACGTGAGAACCAAGAGAGGAGCTGATGTAGCCTCCGATCATTACTTGCTGATCGTCAGGATGAGATTGAAACTCAAAAAGCACTGGACAACGTGACGGACAATATCCCAAAAGTTTAATACGGCTATTCTTCGGGATAATGACAAACGCAACAAATTCAAGATAGTCCTCAGCAATAAGTTCCAGGCCTTTCATGATCTACTCAATGGAGAAGGAACTACTATGGAGAGCAACTGGAAAGAGGTAAAAGAGGCAATCACTTCAACATGTCCTGAGGTTCTGGGCCACAAGAAGCACCATCGCAAGGAATGGATCACTGTTGATACACTGGATAAGATCCAGGAAAGGAGGAACAAGAAAGCAGCAATCGATACCAGCCGAACCAGAGCAGAAAAAACCAAGGCACAAGCTGAATACACTGAAGTAAACAAGCAAGTGAAGAAGAGCATCAGAACTGAGAAACGTAGATATGTGGAAGATTTGGCAGTGTCGGCGGAGAAGGCTGCAATAGAAGGAAACATGAGACAACTGTATGACACAACAAAGAAACTCTCTGGAAATCACCGTAAACCAGAACAACCAGTGAAAAGCAAGGAAGGCAAGGTGATCATCAACATTGAAGAACAACTAAACAGGTGAGTGGAACACTTCAAAGAACTCTTGAATCGACCAGCTCCACTGAACCCACCCAACATCGAAGTAGCTACCACAGACCTCCCAATCGATGTTGGCCCACCAACAATTGAAGAAATCAGCATGGCCATCAGACAAATCAAGTGTGGCAAAGCAGCTTGACCAAACAAAATTCCAGCAGAGGCACTGAAAGCAAACGTAGCGGTGACTGCAAGGATACTCCACATTCTCTTCAGAAAGATTTGGGATGAGGAACAGGTGCCAAAAGACTGGAAAGAAGGACTTCCCTCAATACCAGGAAACGTCTTCAACAGGGTATTGTTAAACAGAATAAAAGACTCCGTACTCGCCCAACTTCGTGAACAACAGGCTGGATTCCGTAAGGATAGATCGTGTACAGACCAAATCGCAATTATACGGATCATTGTGGAACAGTCAATCGAATGGAATTCATCACTATATCAGCTTCATTGACTATGAAAAAGCATTTGATAGCGTGGACAGCACAACACTTTGGAAACTTCTTTGACACTACGGCGTGCCTCAGAAAATAGTCAATATCATACGGAATTCCTATGATAGATTAAACTGTAAAATCGTGTATGGAGGCAGCTGACGTACTCATTCGAAGTAAAGACCAGTGTCAGGCAAGGTTGCTTACTCTCACCCTTTCTCTTTCTCCTGGTGATCGACTGGATCATGAAAACATCAACATCTGGGGAGAAGCATGGGATACAGTGGGCAGCTAGGATGCAACTGGATGATCTAGACTTCGCAGATGATCTGGCTCTTCTGTCGCACGCGCAACAACAAATGCAGGAGAGGACGACCAGTGTAGCAGCAGCAATAGGTCTCAATATACATAAAGGGAAAGGCATGATTCTCGAATACAACACAGCATGCGACAATCGAATCACACATGACGGAGAAGATTTGAAAGATGTAAAATCCTTTACATATCTGGAACTCAAAACAATTGGCAACCAACATCAAGGTCAGAATTTTCAATACAAATATGAAAACAGTTCTACTGTATGGAGCGAAAACCTGGAGAACTACGAAAGCCATCGTCCAGAAGATACAAGTGTTTATTAACAGTTGTCTACGCAAAATACTTCGGATCCGTTGATCAGACACTATGAGCAACAACCCACTATGGGAGTGAAAAAAACTAAATTCCAGTGGAGGAAGAAATCAGGAAGAAGCGATGGAAGTGGATAGGACATACATTGAAGAAAGCACCCAAATGAGTCACAAGTCAATCCCTCACATGGAATCCTCAAGGTCGAAAGAGGAAAGGAAGACCAAAGAACACATTACGCCGAGAAATGGAGATAGACATGAGAAGAATGAACGACAATTAGATAGAACTAGAAAGGGAGGTCCAGAGCAGTGTGACTTGGAGAATGCTGGTCAGTGATCTATGCTTCACCGGGAGTAACAGGCGCAAGTATGTAAGTATGCTGACGACCCAGAGTCAACGTGAAAGCTATAGTCTGAACAATGACAACGTGTCTTTAAACTTTACTTGCTTCTAAATGTAAAAACAATTCGATTAGTACAATAATTATAGGAATTTCAGTCATTGAGTGAAACGCACAAACATACCGACCAGTATTGCGTGTCTTAATGAAATGAATAAAACTTATTTTTATGTTCGCTACTTGATTAACGCAGCATACGGTATATAATTACCGCACTCGAATGTATAGAACCCCATAGTCGCAAAGTTAGAAGACAGAAGACAGCTGGAGAATCGTTTGTTGGGTAAGAATCAAATTGTACAGAAAATCATTTGTATTTATAAATATTAACGTTTGTAATAACATCATTATAATTCAGCCAATCTGCAAGGAGGCAAGTTGTGCTACTGTCCAATGGTACGTTCATATTCATTTTCAGAAAACAATGTCGGAATGTGATGTGAACAGAGATACATGGAAGCCTTGTCGAACAACATAGCCATTTTTGGCGACGTTATTTCAATTAATTCAAAGCTTGTAAAACACTAACATTTAGTTTTGTTTCTAGTTTAGTCTACAAACCGTAAGCTGTATTTTCTACCCTGATTCCTAGTTCTGGACATAGTTGAATTTTCTAACCGTTTGTGTGTTATTGTCATGTTAGTCATCTTTTTACTACTGTGTCTTTTCACACTAATTTGGATTGGAATCGGGAATCGTAGTCGGAAATAAATCGAGTAGTGTTCCAGTTGATTTTTCTCTCTCACTCACTCGCTTGCTAACCAATTATTTGATAGAATAGTTTTCATCTCTCTACCTCAGGGCAGTTAGTCGCAATGAGATCTCAAGCATGTTAGTCTCAAGGTTAAGCCAGCTAGCCTATCGTTCAAGGACTTAGTCTAGATCGATACAAGTTATCTTCTGTATATTATTGGATAGACATATCAAGGATGTAGCAAAAGTGACGACGGAGATTTTTTTATCTTGATTGATCCAAAACAAAACGTCTATATGTTTGGACGACCTTAAAACTATTCCACAAAGTCAGCAAGTGCAGAGTGATGCAAATGAAATGAACCTTTCGGATGCACTAAGGCGCAAGCTCTCATTCTATTCAATTTCAATCAGATAAATCTGAAATCATCGCAAATTCCATTTATGAAGTCATCTATGATCCTGAATCTGGCATCAAATTCGATTCCTGGTTTCATCGTTTCGATTACATATTCCGTGTCGAATGTTCAAATCTAGATGGTGCAGCTAAAGCTCGCTTATTTCTGAAGAAACTTGAAACATATGAATATAGTAAATATGTGGATTTCATCCTGACACAAAATCATAGGGATTTATCTTTTAATAATACAGTCCAAATACTATCCAAAACGTTTCATGAACAGTCCTCACTATTTAACATTCGCTATCAGTGTTTTCAAATATCAAAACCTCCATCTGATAATTATCTAAACTATGCTGAGAAAGTAAATTAAGAATGCGAACGATTTAAAATAAATGAAATTACAGCAGACCGATTTAAATATTTGATTTTTATCTGTGCATTACAAAATCCAGAAGATGTGGAAATCTGCATTAGGATTTTAACGCTCATTGAGCAAGAACCTAGTATGACTTCAAAAATGGTCACAACCGAGTGTCAACTTCTGTTAAATTTCAAACGAAGCTCAGAAAACTCACCACAGCCTGTTAACACACCACCAATACCATGTTGATTTTGTGGACATAAAATTTTGTGAGATTATTTTCATTCAGGAATCACAAGTGCAGTCATTTTTATCGCACTGGTCATAAAGAAAGTCACTGCCCATCACATAAACTCTCGTCAAAATGTCGTGGGGAAAATGTGAAGCAACATTCCCAGAGTCAAATCAAGAGCATGTTTGAGACTTTCAAATTAAACGGAAGTATGTAAACTTATTAATGAATGGAAAACCTATTGTCTTCAGTTAGATACGGCTTCCGACATTACATTGATTTGCAAAAACACGTAGCGTAAGCTAGGATGTCTACACATTCAGCTAACCGTACGTGTTGCCTGAAATACCTCAGGAAATATAGTGAGGCTAACAGTTGCAACGAGATGCATTTCAAAGAACATAAATTCGATAATGTTTGTTATCTGATGAATCAGCATGATTTGGATCAATTAGGCTAAGATTAGATCAAGAAGATTGATGCCTTAAATAGTTTATTAAGTAAGATATGTTCTCATAAACCTTCCTCTGAATCCGTCCGAATTTCTTATAATATTTTTGAATCGAACGCTTCCGATGTAACATGTTCTCATAATGATTTCAAATTAAATGCCTCCAATAACACATGCTATCATAAGATTTCGGAATCTCATTTGTATAATGCTTTGAACTAATTATCAAGTGTGTACAAAATCAATATAAAGATAAAATGTATTAAGTTGAATGAACATATGTTTTCAGATAATGTATTTTGATTATATGTTTTATAGAGTTAATAAATCTTCATTTTCACCGGCTTATTTTATGCTCACTTTACATTGTAGTAATTAAAGAGTTCCCGTCTTCTAAGTATAATTAGCTAGAAATTTGTGCTAATGATGTTGTTCAGAAGAACGATGAAAGCTCCACGACCAAACCATCCAGCTCAGAGAACAAAACTTCATCAAAAGTATAATCAGTAAGATGATGAATATTACAATTATAAAGAAGTGTAATTTGTTCTAATTGAAATAGTCACTTTCGTATTTAACATAAAATGGCACTAACAAGTCAGCTGTTTCATTTTTTTAGTTATTAGATTTGTTACAGTGCACTGAGTGCACTTGGAAAATTATTTATAGATGATCATATTATAATGGAATATTTTATTTCAACAAGAATCTGTTAATTTATAAATTATTGACTAAAGTGGCTTCCATTTTATGGAAATAAAAATGAACTTAATGATCTGGATATTTTCGATATTTGTGACAACTGTTTTCTCACAGAATGAGGTACAATTTGGTTTACGCGATGGGAGTGAAACAAATAAACATGAGAGCAATCAAAGAAGAACATTAGATGAGAATGACAATAGTAAGGACGAATCCAGATGGAATAGAAGGAATAGTATGGGAAATGGTTTAGAGACAGATATTGGGTCAGGACGTTTCAAATATAAATATAAACGCATGAAAGCTAAAGGTATCGATGCAAAGGGGAAATTTCGATCACGTGGAGTTAGAGGTTATGGTATGGTCTCGTCAGAATCCTCACAATTTCTAATTGAAGAGAGTTTGGATAAATATGGTCGAGCGAAACCTATTAAATCAAAATTCAAAACTTATGGAAAAAAGAAAAAATATTCTAAAAAGATCGTTGATGATCAATTTGATACTAAAGGTAATTTAATTGAAGAACGTAAATATAAACAAACTGGTAATTATCAAGCGAATGGTACTCATCTTTACATCGATTTGCAAACACAAAAAGAGTTGGATGAAAAATGGAGATTAACAACGAATAATAGTGAACGGCAGAATGAAAACTCAAGTACGAGTGTGGACACTCATAGACGTAGTCGTGAAACAGATAAAATTGTCCGCCCATCAGAAAGATTATCTTGAGGTATTGAAGTTTTCTTCAATGAATTAAATTATATCGAATTGAATAGTTTTATCTAAAATAATATCCTACTTACTATTTCCTTATCTTTATTAATCCTGTTTCACTTTCTAATAATCATAATCAATTTAAAATGATCTTTGTAAATTTTAAACAAAAAGCTACATGTAAATCTTGTAATATGAACAATAGATTATACAATACTATTAACACCATAATGATTATACCAATTAGAAGAATAGTTAATGAAATTGTTATAGCTCTCGGTTTTACTTTGTACACACGTATGGGACGTTAATTTACCTTAGACGAATATCTACACTAGATTCCCTTCCAGTGTCTATTCTACAGGACTTCAACTCAACTCAGATCAAGAACACGTGATTAGCCTGACCACAACGTAAATATATTTCCACACCAAAAACCCAATACAATCCAACAACAATGAGCAATCAATAATAAGTAATAATGAGGATAGAGGAATATATAACTCATTTGACACCTATCAGACTATCTACATGTCTGACTAAGCAAACAACCGATCATTATCATTCTCGCCCATACATCAGAAATGAAATAGAATGACATAATGATTCTTTCTTTTTTATTATTATTAATATTGCATTCAGTTCTCAAAATTATAATAGGACGAAACGGCCATCTAGTGCTTCCAGGTTATCCATGGTGGTCTAGCTTCAATTGACTCAAGATCTCAACTATAATAATAATATTTTCTTTTTTTTAAAAAACGTTTATATTTTCTCATTGTTAATAATCAATTACACAAATGATCAAACTATGTTAGGAATTTCAATATCACCACTTATTGATATCAAATAGTAGAGATTAGTAAAATTCTAAATGTAAAATTGTAAATGACTCCATATAGTGTTCCAATTAAAGAAATATGAGATATAATGGAAGATTTTGAAACGTTATTTAAGCTATTGACAAATGTTAATAAATCGAAATGGGGATTTGTAGTCTAGTGGTTGAGTATTTATGGTAGGCCATGATCAATGGAATCTAATCCATGGTGAGTGTGAGACAGTCATCCAACTCAGACAATGGATGAAGGGTCGCACAAGATCATGGGTCGATTGGAGTCAAACATTAACACCGTTGTATGCCTGCCCAGTGGTCCAAAGGTTAATTGTTCGAGCGTGAGACAGATGGTCCTGAGTTCTAGTCCCGCATGCAGGATCATGGATGCGCACTGTTGAGTATTCCCATATTAGAATGAAATGGCAGTCCAGTACTTCCAGGTTTTTAATGGTAGTTTAGTTTAGATCGACTCATTAATTCAACTGTTACAAATGTTAATAAAGTTTAATGCAAGTATACAAACTAATACGTACTGTTTTACAAACAGTATTACACTTAAGTATTTGACATAGTCCAATATATATGTGAAAAAATAACTGGGTTTATTAGAATAGCTAATGTGTTTGAACGTCAGAAGAAATCACGTGAATATGTGGCAGTGCTAATTGGCACAACGTGCTCAAACCAAATTTAAGTGGATATGATTGTAAATTCATAAAACTTTTCTGTTTCAATGACCCAAACCTTCATGATCTTGTAATGCACCCCATATAAACTTGGAACATAATAATTTATAGCCCTATCACTAATTTTAATAAAAAATCCATACAAACCCTTGTATGAACTTCTCATGTGTAACTACAATAATATTGGTAATATTGTAAATGAGCACACAATATTCTTGACGTTCTATCTAAATAGATTTCTGCATATCCATGCTTGCCTGTCTCCGTTTGTCTATATTATCTTTGTCTATTTGACCTACGCATTGATATTATAACCGAATCATACATTAGACTTCAACTTCGTTTTACATTTATACTGCCGCGAGCTAAAACTGTACATTATATATATATATATATATATATATATATATATATATATATATATATATATATCATATTGATTACAATATAATGTTGAGTAATTGGAAGAAATAGAATTACAATAATCAAAGTATTTTATCCTGATCATAATAATTCCTAAATTTAAATGACATAATAAGCTGTCGAAGTGAATTGATATGGCTTCGATCTTAAGTCTAAGTTAACACAAGAAGTTAAACTGGATTAATTACAGACAAGTCAGGCCAGTTACTAACATATATCTAACATTCTGAAATTACAGTAATTATTAATGTTCTATGTCCATATGATTTTCATACGACAAGATTGCATGATAAATTTAAACAGTGAACCAACAACTGTGAAATAAAATGAATTCATATTATTTCACGAACCTTGTTGTTCCTGCTCAGCGCATAGAATTTTAAGATCTTGAATACTAATGAGTTCGGATTTTGATAATTGTCGATTTCTCAGGTACCTGTTGCAGAAGCTACAAAATATTCATACAGTATTCACACCCATCCTTTAGTCATCCATTTGCATCATGTATGCTCTGCAATTCAGTTTGGTTTTAGGCTAACTTCTCCCTCTTCTTTTCTAGTCTTCAAAGTATTCTCCACAGTCCTTCTATTTGCTTTTTAATACCGTGGAACTCTCTCCTTTGACTGTCGACACTGTTCCGTTATACATTACTTATAATGAATCCTCTGAGTAGCATTCACTATAGTCTAAGTGAAGCAACAACCTGTTGTACTCTGTTTCAATGTTTGATGGTTTGATGGGAGCTGGCAAGAATGTGATACAAAATGTGAGATTCTAACTCGTGACATCTAAAAGTATTTTCAATGAGACATTGAAGGTCTTACTGATCTTTTTTATGACATATATGAACACTAATTTATCACAGAGTAATAAATAGTCAATATTAATATCATAACTGACCAAATGAATTTTTCATTTTATTTTATATAAGACTGGGTTCTTTTCATTATGTCTCTGTATGTTTAAAGTTGAAGATGAATGTGAAACATTAATTTTAATATGTTTCATACAATCGATTAATATCTGAACGATAACATATCTCCAATGATACTGGAACATATCGAAGTATTTAAAAACTGTTACTTAATTATTAAAAAGTAGTTTGTTAGTAGAGAACATTTAGAGAACGAACTCTATTAGTTATTAAACTCTATACAAGTATGCAGTCTGCTTTATATGATCTCAATCGTAGGAGTTGAATTATTCTCCTTCTGAAGCGACATTGTTATCTTGCACGTTCTCAATACAAAACAAGATAATCAGAAATTCTGTTTTCTTTTCAAGTTTAATACTTGGTGAATTGTTTCTGTAGAGTTACAAGTGAAAACAGAAAAGTAACATAATATATTGAATGAAATCATTAGAATTCAGTAACATCATAACTGTTATGTCCTTAACTTTACAAATATCACGAAATACGATTACCAAGTAAGATATGCTGACTTATACGATGCAACTAATGACCCATATACTAGTACAAGAAACCTAGAGTTCCAATTGGTCCTTTTTCCGCCTAGCCCTGCCTGTTGAGTCTAGAACGCCAATCTCAGTCTCCGCGATACAAATCATATATCTCGAACATACTGGGTTTATGTACAAATAAATCAGACCACATCATGCCATAAAATAGAAAATAACGTCTATACAACATCAAGCCAAAAAGTGGCTATGATTGTGATTGACTGTTACTACTAAATTGGGATTATCTCAAGAATAGTAAATCGTATGATAATAGCCAATAAGTCAAATGAAAGCTTATAATTAAAGGAATATGAATATACATATAATGTAATTACTTAACAGTCATCCAATAAAGACATTTGTATAATATTAGTTCATAAGTAATTCCTATCTGTTATTATTCACTTATTCTCATCCGGATATAACAATAACAATGCCATGGGTTGTATAAGTTACAACAGAAAAACTTCTAGGTAGACAGAAATTCATCTGCTCCTGGAAATAGATTTTATCCACATTTTCAGTACAATATTTCCAGTATATTCTGACCAACTCATAAAAATAATGATTAATTTGATCATGAAACATCACATTGCTTTCAGTCTTTGTGATAGCGTCAAGAAATGTCTCAAATGGATGTGGTTGTTCAAAGTTTATGATTTATTTTTACTTTATACTCTTTCAAACGATCTAAGCGGATCTATGCTGTTCAACCACATTAAAGAATACATGTGATCAATGAAGAATAAATTGGGAATTCTGCAACCAGTAATTTAAGAACAATAGTTGTAACAGATGGATTTCAGCTATATTATTTATGAAACAGATATTATATGAAACTTTGGACCATGGTCACATTATATCAAAAAAATGACTGAGGTTAGAAATATGAACTATTAAGTATTAACTATATATTCAAACAATATTGCACTCACTACAAGATCTGAATGTTCTATGTTCAAGTTTCAATGGGAATTTTAATAATCAATCACTAGTGATAAAACCTCTATCTCTTAGGATGAAATAAATTTCAGATATCACTTAGTTGAAAATAATTGTCTAGTTTTGTTATAATTTGTGGCCTCTTATGTTCTATCAATATATAACGTAATGATCCCGCCAATTAGAGAACAGTGATTTATCGACCGGATCAATGAGTCATAAACATGTACGAGAAGTCTAGAGTCTTGATATATACAACCTAAATAGATCATATCAAACCATTAAAAGTAGAAAATAATCAGCATATGCTCACTAGTGACTGGCTTCAAGAGATATATCCTGGAGTACTAGTGAGAGGCAGTGACCAGTGGAGTTCAACCAGGTCTGTTGTGAGATAGTAACTCAATTAAAACAATGGTGGATGTGTCGCTCAATTTCATGGATTAGTTGAAGTTAGACATTAACACCGTTGGATGCCGGCTCAGTGGTTTAGTGGTTAAGCGCCTGGAGTGAGACCGATAGGTCAAGTAGTTCGAATCCCTCTAGGCAAGGTCGTGGATGCGCAATGCTAGAGAGTACTACAATAAGACGAAACGGGCGTCCAGTGCTTCCAGGTTTTTCATGGCGGTCTAGCTTCAATTGACTCATGATCTCAACTATTGAAATAACATTTGTACAAGATCTAGCAGAAAGTGGATATGAATGTGTGAGATTACTAAACTGGACATAACTCAAGAATGGTAAATCGTATAATAATAGTTCATAGATCAAAATAAAGCTTATAATAAGAGTAAGAGGAATATGAATAGTTTAATTACATAACAATTATACATTAAAAATATACCTATAGTATTATTCCAGAAATAGATTCCAACAGTTACCAATCATAATTCTCATTGGGATATAACAAATTAAAGCTATTTCTTAAAATATCTTCAATATTGAAATGTATATTCATTGATAAATTCATAAATTAGTTCATTTTGAAAATTATTTGTATAATAATAAATATTAATATTTAACAATAATTGAATTAGACATTTATCTCTTTAATATAAATAAAGGTCAAATAAATCAAATTTCATTTTATTATAATAAACATTTACAATTATTTAACATAATTTCAATATGTCAATACTGTTACATTATTATTATTATTATTATTATTACTATTATTATTATTATTATTATTATCATTATTATTATTATTATTATTATTATTATTATTATTATTATTATTATGTGAATCAATTAATTGTAAATAATAGCATAAATAAATTTTAATAAAATATGTATTCGACTTTATTAAACATTAACTAATAGATCGTTAATTCATGAATTACTTGAAGCTAGACCATTATGGAAAACCTGGAAACACTGGATGGTTGTTTCATTCTAGTATGAGACTTCTCAACAGTACGCATCCACGATCCATGGTGGTCTAGCTTCAATTGACTCATAAACTCAACTATTGAAATTACTATTATATCAACAAAAACCCCTTTCTGATAATAATAATAATAATAATAATAATAATAATAATAATATGATCACTAGTGACTGGCTTCAAAAGGTATTTCCTGGAGTTCTAGTAAGAATCAGAGAGCAGTGGGGTTCAACTGGGTCTGTTGTAAGAATGTAACTCACTGAAAATCTACCATTGTCAAATACTTAGTCAGCAACATCATTAATTTAATATTGTCAAAATAATAAATTGTGATTCTATAAGCATCGATCGTGTACAGACCAAATCGCAACTCTACGGATCATTGTGGAACAATCAATTGAATGGAATTCATTGCTCTACATCACCTTCATTGACAATGAAAAAGCATTTGATAGCGTGGACAGCACAACAATATGGAAACTTCTTTGACACTATGGTGTGCCTCAGAAAATAGTCAATATCATACGGAATCCCTACGATGGATTAAACTGTAAAATCGTTCATGGAGGATAGCTCACAGACTGGTTCGAAATAATGACCGGTGTTAGGCAAGGTTTCTCACCCTAAGCCTTTCTCTTTCTCCTGGTGATCGACTGGATCATGAAGACATCAACATCTAAAGGGAAACACGGGATACAGTGGACATCTAGGATACAGCTGGATGATCTAGATTTCTCAGATTATCTGAATCTTCTATCGCACACGCAACAACAAATGCAGGAAAAGACGACCAGTGTAGCTGCAACAGCCTCAGCAGCAGTAGGTCTCAACATGCACAAAGGGGAAAGCAAGATTCTCCGATACAAAACAGCATACATCAATCCAATCACACATGACGGAGAAGATTTGAAAGATGTAAAGTCCTTTACATATCTGGGCAGCATCATTGATGAATACGGTGGATCTGATGCAGATGTGAAGGCGTGGATCGGCAAAGCAAGAAGAGCATATCTACAACTGAAGAACATCGGAAACTCAAAACAATTGTCTGTCAACAAACACCAAAGTCACAATTTTCAATATAAATGTCAAGTCAGTTCTACTGTAGGGGGTAGAAATTTGAACAACTACCAGATCCATCATCCAGAAGAAACAAGTGTTTATTAACAGTTGTCTACGCAAAATACTTCGGATCCGTTGACCAGACACTATCAGCAACAACCCACTATTGGAGTGAACAAACTAGATTCCAGTGGAGGAAGAAATCAGGAAGAAGCGCTGGAAGTGGATAGGACACACATTGAGGAAAGCGCCGAACTGCTTCACAAGTCAATCCCTCACATGGAATCCTCAAGGCCAAACGAGAAGAGGAAGACCAGAAAACAGATTACATTGAAAAATGGAGACAGACATGAGGAGAATGGACAACAGTTGGATAGAACTACAAAGGCAGGCTCAGGACAGAGTGGATTGGAGAATGCTGGTCGGCGGCCTATACTCCAATTGGGGGTAACAGACGTAAGTAAGTAATAAGCAAATATGAATAGTGGCTAGTAGTGGAATCCAGTATACGCGTGTCGTCCTGTTTGAGACTCGTCAGCTGGATGTATCTACATCTCAAAGTTGATGTTCGCTCTAGGACTGCTAGCTACTACCCATTTTTGCTTAGGATGCTTGTGAATTAAAGTAATATAGAGGCAATGCGCACCGTATGCGTGTATGTCAATAATAGACTGGTAAATTGCAGTCCTAAACATCAATGGGAAGATTCAAGTAAACAATACCAAGTGAATTTATTATTACTTCTTCAGCTTTTTCTGTGGTCTGTCATGTGAATCATAACATTTAATGAACTACGTCGTCTCTTATCAAACATTTAGGATGTTAGGTGGTTGGATGTAGTTCACAAAATACCCTAAATCTGGGTTTTGTAGGAGTTAGGATTCGTCAGTAAAATCGAATTACAATCCTGAGCAATTTAATACTTCCTGTGGGACTCAAACCCTCGGTCAGCTGCTGATCTAAAATTCCGAAATATTAATACTGATTGAGCACCTAACATCAAAGTATAGTTACGCAAAATGCATCGGTTAGACTAGTAGCCATATTGCAACTCAGTTGATAAAATTTAATCAGTACTAATGGACTGAACTGGCTAAAACTCAGTGATTAGTCAATTTAAACATATGATGTGGTTATTAATGATACAAGTGTTTATTAACAGTTGTCTACGCAAAATACTTCGGATCCGTTGACCAGACACTATCAGCAACAACCCACTATTGGAGTGAACAAACTAGATTCCAGTGGAGGAAGAAATCAGGAAGAAGCGCTGGAAGTGGATAGGACACACATTGAGGAAATCACTGAACTGCGTCACAAGTCAATCCCTCACAAGGAATCCTCAAGGCCAAACGAGAAGAGGAAGACCAGAAAACAGATTACATTGAAAAATGGAGACAGACATGAGGAGAATGGACAACAGTTGGATAGAACTACTAAGGCAGGCTCAGGACAGAGTGGGTTGGAGAATGCTGGTCGGCGGCCTATACTCTAATTGGGGGTAACAGACGTAATAATAAAATGTAAACAATACATGTCCATGATGATCAATATATATTAAGATGGATTCTCTTGACAAGATTTGCAATTCTTTTTTCTTTATAATTGTTGTAACTTTGTTTAAAGTAAGTGACGTTGAATTAAATCTATGTTCAAAAGAAAAAAATAGTAAAACAAACAAACAAACAACCATTTTATATTATTCACATGATGCATATTAAAAACAAAATTAGAATCGATAAATATTTAATGATTATAATGTAATGTAGTATATTATAACAATAAGTCATAGATTCTATGATTCGAAAATGTTTTCCAATACGCAATCTTTCTAGAACTATAATTTTATTTTAATAACCTGTGGCCTTGTGTCCTATCAATATACGGTGTTATGATACCACCAATCAGAGAATTGTGATTTATCGACCGGATGAATGACTCATAAATCTGTACGAGCAGTCTAGAATCTTTATCGATCCTGCTTTCTGCCTTGCCCTGCCTGTTAAATCCAGGATACCAATCTTAACCTCTGTGAAATGAATCTGTATTTCAAAAATTAATGGGTTAATATACAAACCAGACAGACCACATCAAACTATGAAATAGAAAATAACATTTGTGCAAGATTTAGCAATAAGTGTCTACAAATGTTGGAAACTGTAATTAATAGACTGGGTATAACTCAAGAATGGCAAGTCGTATAATAATAGTCTATGGGTCAAAATAAACCTTATAATAAAAGGAACATGAATAATCATAGTTAAGCTACTTAATGATTATACAGTAAAAAAATATCAGAAGGGGTTTTGTGGAGATTTTAGTAATTTCAATAGTTGAAATCATGAGTCAATTGAAGCTAGACTACCATGGAAAACCTGGAAGCACTGGACAACCGTTTTGTCCTAGTATGGGACTCCTCAGCAGTGCGCATCCACGATCCCGCCCCCCACGGGATTTGAACCCACGACCTATCAGTCTCACGCCAGGTGCTTAACCATTAGGATACCGGCTCAATGGTCTAATGGCTAGGCACTCGCGCGCGAGACTGATAGGTCCTGGGTTCGAATCTCGCGGAGGCCGGATGGTGGATGCGCCCTTCTGAGGAATCCCATACTAGGACAAAACGGTTGTCCAGTGTTTCCAGGTTTTCCATGGTAGTCTAGCTTCAATTGACTCATGATTTCAACTATTGAAAAAAAAATGCATTGGATTGGTCCATAAATAGTTTTCAAAATTTACCATTCATAATTCTGGTCGGAATATAAAACTTTTTAATTTACTGTTCAGCATAGCTCAACTTGAATTCATAGTTATAGAAGAAATTCAATGCTAATTACATTCATTTTCTATTGTTTCTTTTTTTGAATCTTCCCCATTGTACAATCTATTGGCCATCAGGACTCAGTAGTTACGTGGATAACGTGATAGTGGAGTGAACATCAATTCTGAAATGCAGACACACGCAGCTGGCGATCCCCAAATAGGACGGAACGCGCGTCCTGGCTTCTACTGCTAGCCATCACCTAGTTTTGCTTATAATACTAATTACATGGTGATGGTTAGATGAATAGAATAATTGTGAAACAGAGTGCTAAACAGTAAATTCAGTTTAGTAATAATTAAGGGATTACATTGGACATTTAAAATACTGAAATATTGAAATATATAAGTTCAAATCTAGAAATGGATTAATTAATTGAAATGATCACACAAGAATGAAAATGAAAACAATAAGTGTACGTTTAAGTTTGGACTGTAAATCTTGTAATAATGAAATACGATAATATTTATGTATGAATATAAATATTAACGAAGCAATCAAGGCAGTTGATGGGTCAATTATACCAATGAAAAATGACCACATAATTAATCACAACAGATAAGAGTACAAATCAATAGTAAGGTTGTAGTGAACACGAACACGAGTGAGGACAATCAAATGTACCTGAAAACAAATTACAGAACTTGTTAATAAAATCTAACAACCATATAGTAAAGGCTCAATTTGAAAAATGTCCATCAATTGTCTCAAAATGACTCAGTCTTCATTGTTCCTGCATTTTCATACAACTTGCATTCTGTTTTCATTCTTTACTGTTCGATTTTCTTGTCTTTCTGCTGCCAGACATTCTGTTCACAACTAACATCATATACTACTTATGTCAACATAAGTAGCACACACCACAAGGTGACATGTATAGTAATGACCATGAGAATAATAACAAAAGAAACGAAATGTGTCATTGAATAGAGACATCATGTTCACTAATATACACGGGGCCTTACTATAGATTGGTGCTTTTACTTATCACTGGTAACTATGTAGGCGTTTTCCATCGTTATCACTGACCAACAGATCTCTTAGTTATTAAAAATAATTACTTATCAATAAGAGCAAAAATTTTAAGTGTAGGTTTGAAATTAAATAAATTGTCAGGGTGGAGAGAGAGAAAAAAAGCCGCACAAATAGTTTATGGACTTAAAGATTAGGTCTCTTTAAATTAATCTTTCCCATTTCCACTGTGCATAAAATATAACGTATGGAGATGCATAGGGTTCACTATCAAAATCAAAAATATCCATTGCTGGTAACTAGTTACCAGTAGTAAGCTTTAGTTTAGGGTTTCCTGCCTCCAATCACAATATATCAAAATTATATAGTAATATTAATTTACCTTGACTAGCGATCACGTTGTAAGTTAATCGGTAGAATCTGGTCAGCACGTACAACTTAACAGCATGATATAAGCTACTATTCTCTAATTAATCGATATATGATAAGTATTTAGCGTTTACCTCCATCGATAAAAGTTACCCAGTTAGTTTCCAAAGTTAAAAGCAAATGTATAATATGAGGAGGAATTCTCAATGACAATGATCACTTTTATTATTGAACGATTTGACAGAACTCATAAAATCTGTAGACAGTATCATTTCCATTAGTCGAATGTCGAGTCACTGAATTGTTAAGAATTGGGATAATTTTGGGTTGCAGATTTTCGGTGTCATGTACCCATATGTCTAATTTTTTAACTGTCTAAAAAGAACAATAATTTTGCCAAAGGTTATTCAAAATGCACTCAAATTTGGAAAGTTAATTGTGTTTATTCCATTTTTTACATGGACTCAATGAATTAAAGGGGAATGCACCTAAGATTGCTTGTAAAGGTTTGTGAATTCCCGTTGTTAATTTAAGTCCTAGAACTGTTCGTTATGTCCCGACAAGCGTAATGGATGGTAACTTTTGGGATCCATTTATGGACCAATACTAAATGAATATTTTTATCGTATAATTGTTAAATAACTAAACTATAAGTATTCATGTCCCTATTATTATGAGCTTTATTTTGACCGATGAACTATTATTATACGATTTACCATTCTCGAATTATGCCTTGTCTACCTCCCTCATTCACAGCCACATTTGGCTAATTCTTATACAAATGTTGTTCCATATTTTATGGTACGGTGTGGTCTGTCTGGTTGGCATATAAACCCAGTATGCTTGAAATAAATGATTCATATTGCAGAGTCTGAGATTAGTGTTCTGGACTTAACTGGCTGGGCTAGGCTGGAAGCAGGACCAATAAGTACTCTAGACTGCTCGCACGGGTTTTATGCGTCATTAGTCCGATCTATAATTCACCGCTCCCTAAGTGGCGGTATCATTACGTTATGCATTAACAGGGCGCACAGGCCACAAGTTATAACATGATTAGTCCCTGTTGATATGTATATATCATGAGCCAATTGTCTTGATATAACCTTCAGTCAAAACCTTTTAGCATATTTGGTATATGGCTAGCAGTAAGATTTAATATTTGCGTTAAATAAAATGTTTCAAATGAAAGGTACTGGGTTCGAGTCTCAGCGTGAACATCAATACTGGGATACAGGCACATCCAGCTGACGAATCAGAAATAAGAAGAAACTAACATTCTTAAATATATATAGGACGTATTCAGTACAAAAGAACACATTCTTGTACATATTTTGAGTATATAATATTCATAGAATCAGTTTTGTAATAAAAATCATTGTAATAACACTGTGTCAAATTCAGTTTTGATTCAATCAGAATTAATTTAAGACTTGCTACGAATGTACTTCAGTAGAGTTAACACGAAGTCAGGATGGATTTCACCACATGTATCTCAGTGATTAAAGTCATGTATCCAACCTTAGGTTACAATTATGACATTGACCTCAAACAGAAAGTAAGCTCATTTTCCCCAACACTTTAAATTAGAAGTTGAGATAGATTAAACACCTATAATTAGTTGGACGAAATATTTTAGCATTTAAGTTAATTTGAAAATATTAAAATTGACTGTAAAACACTTGAGTAACATACAATCACAGTTTTCCTTTCTAATCCATTGATATTCACTTATTGAGTTCTTTTAGTTGTAATTTCGTTATTTGATTGCACAATCATTAATTACTATTATTAGATCAGTAGAGGAAGAAATCAAATGGGGAAAACCAATTTATTGTTAAATGCAAAGTTGCAAAGTGCCTTTAGAAAATATAAAAACCATACATTAAATATATTATTTACACATCTTGAATCATGATTCTTTCAATCCTGTTAGTATCGCAATCACTCTCTGTTTACCTTTCTCTTCTATTCAATTCAATCTTCTGTTGAAAAGCCTTTTAATTTCAATTGGTGCTATATACTACTTAAATCTGTCAACATAACCAGTATCCATTACATTAGTAGTAATAAAATGTGTCCTTACTTTGATCTATAAGTCTACATTTTTCACACATGAATGTAAAGTGATATCATGTCTAGTTAGTTAGACCTTAGTTTTCTTTTAAGAAAGTAATTGTCTTCTTTTGAACGTTTGTATTAATTAATTTCATCAATTAGAATATTCTTAATCGATTATTTTTCAACTAACGGATAAGTTACCATGGAATAGAATGACTTTAGTTCATTTTGTCAATCATGTCATTCATATCCTATTTAATATCGATACGAAATTTGTTGTGACAAAAAAGCATTAAAATAAATGCTGATAGATAGGGTCAAAATAAAATTAGTACACTTACATTATGTTAAAAATTGACTTTTTTGAGTGTAAAAGTCAATTCAAAGTTGCCTAATAGTTATTAACACATTAAAATAATCTACTCGATTATGCCATTTACTTACGTTGTACAATTGCATTTAGGCTGATTATACAGTAAGTATGTACTGATCATGAGTTCGATTCTTGGACGGAACATTTGTTCAGTACTCCCTTGTTTTCTGTAGTACCCCAAATGGGTTTAATCTATGACAAACAAAGCTTACAAATCAAACCGTTCCTCAAAAAACCCTTTCAAATATACTGAAGTATTCTTCCGGTTATCATGAAATTAGCTGAACCAACTATACAATGTTCTGTGCTAAGTAAATTACGAACGGATACCTTAAATAATTATTTGAATTCTCTCTCAACAAACAATCAAATCCTAAGGTAATTTTTTTCAACTGGATTTACTCTCACCTCTTCACCCTTCTGGATTATTTACTTTGAAATCAATTAAATGTAAAGTTAGAGGTGTTGAATAGAGATCGACGTTACTAACGTTTTACATATTGCATCGTGATCTAGTGATTTATATCTAGTGTTTCTTTTCATTATATGAATGAATATATCCCAGAACTTTCTTCGTTTCCCCAATTACTTCTAATTGTTTAAGCATATAGAGTATTTTGTTTCATTGAATGTAAATATATGAGTTGTTTATACTTTTTATCAAGATTTACTATCGTTTCTGCTCTTCTCATTCAGCACTGAAACATTACTGTTAATTCCAAGTAATGATAACTCTGTGTATTCTATGGTATTTTTCTTAATTCGAAAGAATCTATGTGATATAAAATAAAATCGTATGATTCTACTGATCTTTTATTTCCTAAATTGATAAATGAAGATATGAGTTTTTCGATTAATTATTAAGTAGTCGGATATAAATTCGAGTAAACAAATAAAATAAAAGAATTTCCAGTAAAAGATTACATGGAAATAAATAAATAAGGTTTATAATCATAAATTCAGCTCTGATCCAAAAACTTTGTACGTTCAGAGTGTTACTAAATTTTCAAATCGACAATGCAGAGACAGTTGTTTAAAGAACAATCTCAACGATAGAGCATAGATCACCGGTGGACTTATAACTTTCCAATGTTGGAAAGATTCAAACTAGAACAAAACAGGTGTTCTATGCTCTTTACTCTTAAATTGCTTCTCACTAGATTTTGGTTCATAAAAATATCCGTCTTCAAGTTAAATTAATCAAATAATATCATTAATAACCACATCATATGTTTAAATTGACTAATCACTGAGTTTTAGCCAGTTCAGTCCATTAGTACTGATTAAATTTTATCAACTAAGTTGCAATATGGCTACTAGTCTAACCGATACATTTTGCGTAACTATACTTTGATGTTAGGTGCTCAATCAGTATTAATATTTCGGAATTTTAGATCAGCAGCTGACCGAGGGTTTGAGTCCCACAGGAAGTATTAAATTGCTCAGGATTGTAATTCGATTTTACTGACGAATCCTAACTCCTACAAAACCCAGATTTAGGGTATTTTGTGAACTACATCCAACCACCTAACATCCTAAATGTTTGATAAGAGACGACGTAGTTCATTAAATGTTATGATTCACATGACAGACCACAGAAAAAGCTGAAGAAGTAATAATAAATTCACTTGGTATTGTTTACTTGAATCTTCCCATTGATGTTTAGGACTGCAATTTACCAGTCTATTATTGACATACACGCATACGGTGCGCATTGCCTCTATATTACTTTAATTCACAAGCATCCTAAGCAAAAATGGGTAGTAGCTAGCAGTCCTAGAGCGAACATCAACTTTGAGATGTAGATACATCCAGCTGACGAGTCTCAAACAGGACGACACGCGTATACTGGATTCCACTACTAGCCACTATTCATATTTGCTTATTACTTACTTACGTCTGTTACCCCCAATTGGAGTATAGGCCGCCGACCAGCATTCTCCAATCCACTCTGTCCTGAGCCTGCCTTTGTAGTTCTATCCAACTGTTGTCCATTCTCCTCATGTCTGTCTCCATTTTTCAATGTAATCTGTTTTCTGGTCTTCCTCTTCTCGTTTGGCCTTGAGGATTCCATGTGAGGGATTGACTTGTGAAGCAGTTCGGCGCTTTCCTCAATGTGTGTCCTATCCACTTCCAGCGCTTCTTCCTGATTTCTTCCTCCACTGGAATCTAGTTTGTTCACTCCAATAGTGGGTTGTTGCTGATAGTGTCTGGTCAACGGATCCGAAGTATTTTGCGTAGACAACTGTTAATAAACACTTGTTTCTTCTGGATGATGGATCTGGTAGTTGTTCAAATTTCTACCCCCTACAGTAGAACTGACTTGACATTTATATTGAAAATTGTGATTTTGGTGTTTGTTGACAGACAATTGTTTTGAGTTTCCGATGTTCTTCAGTTGTAAATATGCTGCTTTTGCTTTACCGATCCACGCCTTCACATCTGAATCAAATCCACTGTGTTCATCAATGATGCTGCCCAGATATGTAAAGGATTTTACATCTTTCAAATCTTCTCCGTCATGTGTGATTCGATTGTCACATGCTGTGTTGTATTCGAGAATCATGCCTTTCCCTTTATGTATATTGAGACCTATTGCTGCTGCTACACTGGTCGTCTTTTCCTGTATTTGTTGTTGCGTGTGCGATAGAAGATTCAGATCATCTGAGAAGTCTAGATCATCCAGCTGTATCCTAGCTGCCCACCGTATCCCATACTTCCCCTCAGATGTTGATGTCTTCATGATCCAGTCGATCTCCAGGTGAGAGTGAAAGGGTGAGAGTAAGCAACCTTGCCTAACACCGGTCTTTATTTCGAACCAGTCTGTGAGCTATCCTCCATGAACGATTTTACAGTTTAATCCATCGTAGGGATTCCGTATGATATTGACTATTTTCTGAGGCACGCCGTAGTATCAAAGAAGCATCCATAGTGTTGTTCTGTCCACGTTATCAAATGCTTTTTCGTAGTCAACGAAGTTGATATAGAGCAATGAATTCCATTCAATTGATTGTTTCACAATGATCCGTATTGTTGCGATTTGGTCTGTACACGACCGATCCAGCCTGTTGGTCGCAAAGTTGGGCGTCTACGGAGTTCTTCATCCTGTTTAACAATACCCTGTTGAATACTTTTCCTGGTATTGAAAGAAGAGTGATTCGTCTGTAGCTATCACAGTTGCTGAGATCGCCTTTCTTTGGTATTTTGACCAGACTTCCTTCTTTCCAGTCTTTTGGTACCTGTTCCTCATCCCAAATCTTTCAGAAGAGAATGTGGAGTATCCTTACAGTTTCTGTTACGTCTGTTTTCAGTACCTCTTCAGGAATGTTGTCTGGTCCCGATACCTTGCAGCTCTTGATATGTCTGATGGCCATGCTGATTTCTTCAATTGTTGGTAGGCCAATATCGATTAGGAGGTCCGTGAGTGCTGCATCGATGTTGTGTGGGTTCAGTGGAGCTGGTCGATTCAAGAGTTCTTTGAAGTGTTCTATCCACCTGTTTTGATGTTCTTCAATGTTGGTGATTATCTTGCCTTCCATACTTTTTACTGGTTGTCCTGGTTTACGATAATTTCCGGCGAGTTTCCTTGTTGTATCACACAATTGTCTCATGTTTCCTTCTCTTACAGCTTTCTCCGCCGTCGTTGCTAGACCTCTCACATATTTACGTTTGTCAGTTCTGATGCTCCTTTTCACTTGCTTGTTTACTTCTGTATATTCGGCTTGTGCCTTAGCTTTCTCTGCTCTGGTTCGGCTGGTATCGATTGCTGCTTTCTTGTTCCTCCTTTCTTGAATCTTATCCAGTGTTTCTATAGAGATCCATTCCTTGTGATGATGCTTCTTGAGGCCCAGAACCTCTTGACACGTTGAGGTTAATGCTTCTTTTATCTCTTTTGTCCAGTACTTCTTGAGTTTCAATTTTATCTTGGCGACCAGCAAGTGATGATTTGATGCTATATCAGTTCCTCTTTTGGTTCTCACGCCCTTCATCGTCCTCCTGAACATTTCGTTAATGCAGATATGGTCGATTTGGTTTTGCTGAGTGTGATCCGGTGAAGTCCATGTGGTTTTGTGTATGCGTTTATGTGGGAATATAGTGCCGCCTATGACCAGTTTATTGAAGGCACATAGGTTTGTAAATCTCTCACCATTTTCGTTTCTTTCTCCCAGTCCACGTGGTCCCACGATCTCTTCATATCCGTTGTTGTCCATTCCAACCTTGGCATTCAGGTCTTCCATCAGAATGGTCAGGTCCTTTGTTGGGCACTTCTTGACGATTGACTGCAGCCTATCGTGCAATCTTTAGCGTCTTCATTCTAGTCGTTGGTAGGCGCGTAGCATTGGATGACGTTCATTGTAATGCCCTTTTTCTTTATTTTGAAGAAGGCTCTAATGATCATGGATCCATGGGATTTCCATTTTGTGCTAGTTTGGAAAGCATTAGTGCAACTTCTTGTGTATGTGGGGCATTTTCTTGTTCATGTCCGGAGTATAACAGCAGCTCCCCTGAAGCTAGTCTTTGTTGTCCAACTTGAGTCCAATGTGTTTCACTGATCCCAAGCACTTCCAGGTTATATTTTTTCATTTCTGCAGCAATTTGGAAGACTCTCATAGTCTCTCACATTGTACGAGCATTCCATGTACCTAAATAAATGGTTGATCTGGTTGTCAGAAGGGTCATCGGCCTCGTGGCTTCTGTAGGAACTCGGCTTTCATCATGAGGCGTCATAACTCTCCTAAATCAAGACCTTCTGATTCCCAGGGCAGAGTTTAAATGGTTTGAATAATTTTTTATGCTTAGCGTTTTTTAGCGAGTAAGTTTTCTACGTGATGGGGTAGCTAACCTCATGCCCAACCCTCCTCCTTTATCTGGGTTTGGGACCGGCAGTAGCCCCCGAAAGGGACTCCAGGCGGAGTTCATATTTGCTTATAGTACTCTTTATTGTTTAATATCTAAAGTTTACAATAAACTAGTCCAAAATTTAATAACTAATTCAATACTAAACTTGACTAATGTAGTCTGTAATTTTTAACAAAAACTAAAACATATTTACATTTAACATCATTACTTTACATGACCTAATCCAATTTAAATGATTATTTATACATTTACTGACCGATATATTTGTAGAGTAGTGAATAAATTCAATACAATATGGAAATACATCATAACACTTTTGTTTATTATATAGAAACAAAGTATTCAATCTACATAATATTTAAGATGATCCATTTATGAATTTATTAACAAATAACATATTGTAATGAAAGATACATCATATCGGTCAATGTATATAATTATTCAATTGAAAATTATTAACTAATATTACAATTAGAGGGGTTTTTTGGAGATTGTAGTAATTCCAATAGTTCGGATCATGAGTCAATTGAAGCTACACCAGTATGGAAAACCTGAAATCACTGGACAGCCGTTTCGTCCTATTGTGGGGCTCCTCAGCAGTAGGCATCCACGATCCCGCCCGCGCGAGATCCGAACCCAGGACCTATCAGTCTCGCGCGTGAACACTTAACCACTAGATCAACGGCCATCCAGTGCTTCCAGGTTTTCCATGATGGTCTAGCTTCAAGTGACTCATGATCTCAACTATTGAAATTAATATTACAATTATTAGAATTAATGATAAGTATTTAGTGACAATTTTTTAAAATACTTTCGATTTACAAATTTCAATAAATATGTGAACAGAACCAAAAAGATTTCCCGTTCAACTGGATAAAAACTTCCGAAAGAGTTTAAGGACTGTCTATCATTTCAATTTGATTAAATTTATAATATGTTCATGAAGACTATGTGAACGCTTAACCTTTACACAACTAAGCCAGTATTGAATGGTGTTAAATTCATGATTTCGCCCGTGGTGGATAACTGTCTCACATGGATTGAATTCCACTGGTCACATGTTTTCATTAGAAATGACGGTCCAGTGCTTTCGAGTCTAGGTAAAACCAATTCGCAATTTCAACTGTGTATATACTACAATTTCTACAAATCCACCGAGTATTTAAAATACAGTTAACACGATGTTTAAGTCAGAAACAACAAGTTTATACTCAAAAATGTTAGAATGATGAAGAATTTTGATCTCAGAAAACAGATGTTGGTTTCTAGTCTAGAACTCCTCAATAATGAATACCACTAAATCTAAAATTTTTCACATCGACTTACCCAATAAAGGACTGATATTTCTAAGATGTTTACAAAGCAGTTGATTAAGTTATGAAACGGCCAAGCACATTTAATGACAGACCTATCATAGCCATTTTTGTTGTGGTTCTGCGTGCTGATTTTATACCGTAACGGAACTGGAATCATTCTTCTTTACAATATTAATTCGCAAACATAAAATCATGGCAGTCCTACTATGAAAATACCGGATTCTAACTACTGTATTCCATCATTACGAAACAGATATTAACTGGTAGTTATGCCACTTTCGTAGTGTACTCAGATCCTTCTTACACTGTTCACCGCAGAATATGCTAATAAGAGGGATGTCTAATAGGGTGCACAGTCCAACACTCTAAAATCCAATGACCGATGATGACATATTTTCCTTGGATAATTAAAATAACCCATAGTGTCATTGAATAAGAAAAAGAGAATTCATCGAAGAAAATTTTTTTTCGACGAAATCATTTACTTAAACTGTACATTCGTATATATAGTTATATGGAAAATGTATGTCTATTGGAGGATAGAAAAAATTGCATTCGAGGAAAATGGTTGACATTAGATGGACGGCTATTATGGTTCCCTACCACCCATTTCTTAGAAATTGTAGGGTGTGAAAGATAAATTTATTGATCGGTTATTGGTGTATTGGTTTTGCAAGTGTGTACTCAGTTGAAAATGAACAAAAGTTTTGTCACCTTTAATAATTTTGTAATTGGTGGTAAACTGATCATAGTTGCAATCTGATTAGCTAAAATCAAAATAGCATCAAGTGCTTCGATTGGATGTCAGAGTCTGCATTTTTACATTTAAAATTTAATAATAATTAATAATTATTTTCCTGTAATCTTAACCTTGAAAAAAAAATTAGGCTTTTGAAGGAAAATACACCAGCTTAATTTCGCTACCGAGCAATACTACTGTTAGTGAATGTGTATTGGGATATATTTTTGTTATCCGATCAAGTAGACCTTGAATTGAAGTTGTTAGTTATCTTGACACGATTAATTAAATGTATCTCATTAAAAGGAAGTATTTGGAAAAAGAAATGAAAACCGGTTTGAATATTTGATAATAGTGATTACTGAATTAGGTCGGTAGTCAAATGTTTAATACCCAACTAATAAAGAAATTATCACCTGTATCCATAACTTCTTTCTTAACACATGGTATGTTAATTTTTAAAAATAATCCACATATCAATAGACCGTAATGATAAAATACTGATTAGGGCGTGTATAAAACACTGGAAGGATTCGTAAACCTTCGGTTTATGAAGCGACTTTTACGTTATCTCAAAGAAGTAATAATTTCTGAGAAAGAGGCAATTAGTAATTATGATTGGGTTATTTATTAAATAGTAATTCTTAATACAAAATAGTTGTTTACTTTCATTTTAAAAACGGTTTCGTTAATAAAACGTTAGATTTCAATAGGGTTATTTTACTAAATCATTAAAAGCTTTAATTGCTTTTACCTTTACATTCTTTGTAGTTCAGCCATTAATAATAAGGAAACTGAATACTTGTATGTTTAAGCAGTCATGTAAATTGGTTATTGGGCTTGGGAATTGCGCGTTAGGTTTTTTTCACGTTCTTTCAATAGCCCATTTTTTATAAGAGTTCAGTCTAGCAAAATGTTTACATGAGTTAGTAAATGTCATATGTCAACGACATTGTAAACGTTACTTATTTATAAGGTATGGAATGATATTTGATAATCATCAACTAATTTTTGGAAACATAATCGAGGAATAATAAAGAATTGTATGTACATTTTCGTCATGTGTGAATATTGTTCTTCGTAATATGAAACCTGAAATATCTGTACATTATGAATATAAGCCCTTTTTAACAAGCATTTGAAATATTGGTTGTATTAAGTGTAAATGAATAAGCCTACGTCGTCTGACGAAAATAATTTCTATTTGCATTATACAGATGAACATGAATTAGGTCAACAGTATACATTAACATTTAGGTATAATGACGTTTAATTTCATTGTAATAAGTAAATGTACCAATTCAACGTTAAGACGTACTTCTATGTACGCATAGTTCTGGCTTCCGCTACTTTTGATATAAAACAAGAATATCATATTCTTATTTTTGTAATCATGAAGCGGATAGCATGTTTATTTCTTTTTACACCTATATGACCTTTAATCACATCAATAATCTTATTATTATATTCACTTATAAATGAAATCCTCTATTAATTGACCTTACAACCAAATGACAACGTTCACTATATTGAAATATTCCTATTAAAATTTACTAAAATGTACTATTATTATTATAAATAGATTACAATTGTGTTACTAATACATGAACGGTAATCACATTATTTTAAATCTAAAATTATTAGATTAGTGTTCATTAGATGAGATATTGTTCTATAAGATTTCTAAACTTTTATATCTCATAAACCTTATAAAAAAGTTTACGAATACATGAGTAATAATCGCATTATGATTATTAATCTCAAATGAATATCTAAATTCATTTAACATTATCAAGTGTTTCATCATTTGACCTTTGCCATAGAAACAAGAGATGGAAACGAAACAATTTAAATCAAATTGTGGGTGGCCCTGAATAGGGCCTTTACTCGTTCTCTTATTAATGCAGATGTAGCTGTATAAGGGCGTAACTATGAGTTGGTTATGGCGCCACACATCGGACAGTTAACTGCACGTACGTTTGGTGATGGGTCGTAAGCACAAAACCGATGAAACATTGCTTCGCAAGGACAAAAAACCCAAGCAGCTGCATCGCCAGTTTCATATGGAGGCTGTGTAAGATGACATATACCACACAAACGGTTGTAGTAATGCTGTTCTTCATATTCCATACCCCGTTCCGTGAACTCTTCGGAGTTAATAGAAAGTACTTCCTCCTCGTCGTTACTGAACGTTTCATCCAAATCCACATTACCGTCGTAATTCGGCACTGAGTTATCATTCATCATGGCGCAAGTGTCGCTTCAGTATTTGACATGCAGCTGGTGACAGTCGTTCCTGAAGTCGACGTATCAGTACCCCCTGACCAATAATCGCTTTATTTCAACAGTCCGATGTATACTTTTGCATTCGTGCTTCCATCCAATATCCAGTGCGAAGTAGCACACTAAATATAGATCTCAACACAGGTGTTTTTCGATTCAGCTTATGCCTCTTCAAAATTCCATGAGTTGTCTCAACGAAGTTGGTATTATCTTGTTGAAGTAGCGTTGCTGATGGTCGAAAAGCAGTAGACCATTTTTGTTTTCTCGGCAGTAAGTGGTCTCTTACATATCGAAAGAACGTTTCGTCGGATATTTCGATCAACGACAAATAACTGTTAAAACTACAAAATAATGTTATGAAGATTTTCATTTACCTTTCAACAGTCCGAGTGAACATCAGCCGAAAAAACAGTTGTATCACTTCTGATCGTACTCTCTACAATGACGGTAAATGGGTCAATGTTAAGGAACAAAACACTTACCCTCTTAATGACATTGCGAATTAAGTGTACACGACACAAAATGTGGTGAACATTTGGATACACCTGCGTGATGGCAGCAGCTATTGCTGGTGAATCATCTGTCACAATGCCTACCACCTGTCGATTGTTTGTTGACCGTTGAAAGAACGACAGGAATCGAGAAATCAAAGTCGATGTTTCGCGACTTATAAATGCAATACAAACAGGTATTGCCATAAAATTCATATCAAGGGCTACTACCTGATATAAATATACGTTCTCGTTATTTGCTTTGTACGTCCCGTCGAAACCAACAACATCTAAAAAACGAGCGGCCAAATTCATTTGATCAGCAGTGGTGAGGAAATAATACGATAGACAATTTTCTTCGTCTAATTCGTAATCGCAAAGCCCACCTAAGGACATTATGTGAGCTTTTAATTTGGCGTAATCACCTATCGTTTACATTATAAATAGGCAGATTGCTTACCAGGAAGGTTGGCGTGTGAGAACACTTTGTACAGCATATTAAATATATCTTGAGCATTCAAACGCTTTCCATAAGAATGGTAAGCAAAGTGCTTAATATCGAATGCTGCTGTCCCAGATATCAGGAGCGGTCGCACGGTTTCAAACTCAGCCTCCGTTAACCTGCGCACCCAAGAATTACTGTCGAATCTCAGGAAATTGCACTCGTGATTGTGACGCACATTCTCACGTACAACAGTCCAGTAACCTTCTATAAACTTACAAAAGATGAAGGCCGGACAGTGAGTGTTCATGGAAGTCCTTCGTGAAAAAAATGTAATAACACTAATCAATTTACCTCCTCCGTCTAATCGGCTGTGACGAACCGCTAGATCTTCTACGGCCAGTTCTCCAACATACAAATTTAATATACGATTTCTGATCTCTGTCCAAATGAGAATCTCTCACCACATAATGACAGTACGTAGATCTTTCATAAGTTCTGATAGCCGACTTTAACGCTTCAACTGATTGGAACGCAACGAGAAACAATGTAGTCAAAAATACATCCTCCGTTTCTGTGACAACGTGAGAAACAACAGCTCTTGTACATGGCACGTCACTCTCCTCCATTATGATGATGAAAATGTACTTTTTCGACGACTGCTGACATTTTATAACACTTTCAAGACATAACTAACCAATTATAACGAACTTAAAACTAGCAATTTAATTGGACGAAACGTGGTGAAAAATTTTGGAAAATGGGATGAAAAAAACTTTTTTAAAGGGGTGAAAAAAAAATTTATCAAAAAAAAATTAAAAAAAAAAAGCCGGTCGCTGAATGTTATTCTTATTTTACCTTATTCAAGTTTTCATGATTATTATTCAGTTTATTATTATGACCTTTGTGTTTATCGCCTTTCTTCATATTTGTCAATTGGACTATTATCTGACCTATAAACGATTTTCTTCCTTACCCCTTGATTAGTACGTAACCCCATTTGTTATTTTCCTCGAATGCAATTTTTTCTATCCTCCAATAGACATACATTTTCCATATAACTATATATACGAATGTACAGTTTAAGTAAATGATTTCGTCGAAAAAAAAATTTTCTTCGCTATATTTTCCTTGTTTCATATGCTTCGTCTTAACAAAATATTTGTGACAAATGTTTAGTGAAAACAATTCATGAATCATATCTTTCCAAGTACCGTACACTTATATTGAGTCCATTTTCATCAACCTGTTCATATCTGTAAATCATTATTGATTGTCATTATTTTTAGAATATGTATATACCACAAACAATAATTTCATGAAGTGGTTTTCTACAGAACAATTCTATCGCACAACAATTTTCTAGCTGAAGTCATTACATGATGCCAAAAATCTTCAAATTTAGAAAAATTCGAAATGAAATTTTCCTGCAGATCCTGATACACGAAAATCCTTTTCCATGTAATTAAGGTGAACAAGAAATCCAATTATTTTAAGTACAAAATTTTTCAGATCTTGAAATCTCTTGTCAGCGAGAAGTAGAATGCATTGAATGTTAGATGTTTGAAGTGTTCATCCAGACCGCTATCAAATTGCATGTCTATTAATTCTATCCGTAGACAATGATTAGCTGCCACCATTCCACGAAATAAAGCTCTGACGAGATATTTTATATCCCTGATGTCGTTAAGTCCCACAGGTTGACTAAAAGGAGAGATAAGTTTACCTTGACACTCAAATCTTGAGTATTATGTTATGCTTGTATGATAATCAAAGGAATTAGATTTTACCTATATAATTCTGAAAATATTAACTTCTACAATTATCTTAAGCTTAAATGCAACGACGGCAATTCCTACAGCGATTCTGGTATTAATAATTTCGAGAAATCTAATTTTTCTGAGAAGGAAAGCATGCAGTCATGAATGAGGCAGTTCATCAGTATGTAGATATACTTTACATGGTTCATAAACTACATATGTAAAGATCAGATAGTTGTACACAACACTGGAAATTAAAACCCTGTGACTGTACACTCGACTTTACTCAAGGATTAAGCCATCACGACTTAATACTATTTATTAACTGGTTAGACTGTAGACTACTAAATGACTCTTACCCTGGAACGTAGCTTTTATTTTGAGGTGATAGTCGGACCCACATGTAACGATGAACGAAATGGGCTATATTGGATGAAATATTAATTTATATTTTGCCATGTCAGTTGGATAGGGGTAATAGACGCACTAACTTAAGATCCAAAGGCGAAGTCATACTGCCAAATGTAGAGATATAATAGCAAGGTGTTTCCTTCGAACGAGTATTTGCGGTGATAGCGACTTCCCATTTAGGAAAGGAAGCAGTTAGAAAAGGTTGACACTAAAAATAGCACACCTCACCCTGCCCCAAGGATTTCTGTCACTGGAGGTAAGGTCTTAAAATGAGTTAACCCATCAAAAACTACTAGTGAGAATGCCGTGTACAAACGAACTCAAGCGCTTATAACTTGGGCTCTGCAGTCAAGTTTTCTGTCATCAGACTGGTCCCTAAATACATATTTTTACATGGTGTAAGCGACCGTTCTCATATTCGTAATAGCATCTCAATTCATCGGTATTATTCCCTTCAGATTTCACTTACAACTGAACTTTCGTATTTCTTGCCAGGCACATTACTGCAGTGAAGTTAGTCATGTTAGACACCTCTTCCGTTTATCAATGTCACAAATTAAGAAAATTTAAGAAAAATAACGCAAAACTGTATAAATTGAATAGTGAACTTTTAATCAAACAGTACATCTAATAAAAATGAGACATTAATGTAAATGACTTTTGAGCAGTGTAAAATCAAAATGTTGTTCATATTTTATTTCAACAGAGAGAAATAAAAAATATTCAATGAGTTCCGATTGTTTTTCAAAAAGTTAAATTTGTAGAAAACACACTAACAAACAATAGATGAATAGGCACAAACACAAATACAGAGACCAGATGAAGTATAAATGAATGAGTTCAAACGAGAAAGGGAAACACAAAAATGTCCTCTAGGCAGTAAAAATTAAGATTGATCATTATTCAATTATGGATTGATAGAATTAGATTTGGTTTTATGTATATTTGACCAAACTACATTCATACAATGCCATTCTGCATGTTCACCGCATAATTTAGCATTTTTGAATGATGCACACCAAAACGATGGACCATGTGTACATCTGTCATCAAGTTTAGAAGTTATCTTATGTGATGATTTCTTTGAATTTGATAAAGTAATCCATACCTTAGTTTCACAATGCACTAAGGCTGCATTACCGCATTTTTTAGCAATTTCTTCTGATTGACACCAATAAGAGGGCCCCCATGAACATGGTTTTATACCTAATAAATGTTCAGATTTAGTTTTTTCAACTGGTTTTGGTAATGATGTTGTAGTAGCATGATTGTCAATAATATTATTATCTTTATTATCAATATCAACGCCATTAGTGTTAATTTCAGGCCAATAAGTTGCTGTACAATAATTTGTTGCATTACATTTTCTAGCTGTCTCTTTTGATGAGCACCAATAAGTAGGACCCCATAAACAAGCAATTTTATCAAAATCATATAAAGCAAATGGACTTAATTTGTCTGGATTTTCGTTTACAGACTGATCTATTGTTTCAGAGAATTGTTCATTTTCAGCATCTTTCACTGAAGCACAATTAATTGTACGCTGTGCAACGTATAAGTAAGCATAAGAACAAATATAGAGAATTTTAATTAAAATGATCCTAAAACGTTTCGAACGCATAACAATGAAAAGTCATTAGATGGAGCGAAACAGACCATCAAGTATTAATAATTTGTAGGCGATATTTATCATAGATTGACCTTAGTTAAAGGACCTATTTGTTTAATGATTAAATGTTCGACGAGAAAACGCGATCCTAAGTTTAATTCTCTTAGTGATCAGTGGTAGGGAATATTCAAGTCTCACACTACGACAAAAGATCTGTCCAATGTTCCTTGGTTTTCAATAGCACTGCACTACAACTGAAGTTAGTCGGACACAAACAATAACTAGAAAAACTAATTTCTACAGAAACCATTCATGTATATTAACGATTCGCTTTAAGTGCTTTCATCTAAGGGATTGAAAATAATTACAAAATATCCTAGGAACGATACTCAGCTATCTTAAAGTAGGGCTAAAGCCAACCCATCATAACGATCCAGTGACGGATGCATCACGTGTTCCTTGAAGCCTTGATATGTAGCACAAGTTGTTTGAAGAACAACGAATCAATCATCTTAGTGAATGACAAAATGTAGATGAAGTAGGGTGTTTCTCATCAATACCCGGAAACACTTTGTTTTCATAATCAAAAACTCGATAGGTACAGCTTATCATTGAACAAAGAGTATCCATCCTTGCTTAATAGATTTGTCCGAAATATCAATGTTTGATTAGATTTCAGTTCACTGAGTACTGAATAGAATTTTAAGAACTCCGTGTTTTCCCCTATGTTTAACCTGATGCAATCAAAAACCATCTTTTCTGAAAGATGTCTACTACCCTCAAAAAGTAGTCTCAGAAGTGTAGCAACTGCAGTAGGGAAGTTTAAACAGACTGAAACAGGCGCAACGATACTGAGTTAGTACATTTAGGATTAAAACCCGAATAAACCATAAACAAAGGTGGTTGTTCATTTTGTATTGATTGTTTGAGTCTTCTTATTGATATTTAAGACTGTAATAGACCCCTGCGGATTGCCTCGATACTATCAGTAAATCACAAGCATTTTAAGCAGAGATGAATGTTGGTTAGTAGTGGAATCCAGAACGCATGTTTCATACTAACTCGACCCAGTAGCTTAGTGAACAACACGATGACGTTTGAAGCGAACGGTACTGGGTTTGAGCCTCGGAGCGAACTTCAACTCGGGGATGCAGATACACGCATCTGACGAGTCCCAAATTGATTCTATTGCCAGTTGACACCCACCTCTGCTTAAAAGATGTTTGTTGTTATCACACGCTAATAACCACTTCATTTTATCGAGTGGTCGAATAGTAGCACATTATAAAGCTTTTGGATCTATACGGACTCAGAACATCAAGAAGATTCAAGCAGCAAAAGTGAAACTTTCTTGTCAGTGACTTGATTTGCCAACCGAGAAAATTCATCACGAACGTTTAATCTCTAGACCATTGAGCTTGCATCTAACGGTGTTAATGTCTAACCACAATCAATCCACAACATTGTGTGACCACCATCCGTTGTCTTCGGTGAGTAACTGCCTTACTCAACAAGATTTAGCTTCACTGGTCACGACTTTTTACTACAATGCCGGAAATTTCCTCTCGAAGCTAATCACTAATGGACACATGATAATTGTCCAGTGCTTCCAGATTTTCAAAGACCGTCTAACTTAAATATGTTCATGAATACAACGAAAAACACATTAAACAGAATATTTTAAATAATCAAATAAATTTAGAATACATACAGCACATATTTGTTCGACATTATTACGATCACTCCTTGAACGAATCAATAGCACTCCAGCCTTTTCAATAACATCATAACACTAATAACGAGGTTTGAAAAATAAACAAATCAACAGTATATTTATGACTGCTAATTTAATTGAAATAATAAACATCTCTACACGAAAACAGATATATTCATTAATTTAAACAAGTATGTACACACACACACACACTGTAAGAGGCAACTGTCGGGTAGTTACGATCAACGTGAAACCTTAAAAAAATTCCCAGTTGTCCAAGTGGTTAATTCACAACGGGACAGTGAGATCAAATCGACAAAACAATAAGTAAACAAGTCAAAATAATAGCTGTATTGACGACAGAAAGGACTAAGCACAAAGAATATAGTTTTAGAGGAATAAATAAATTCATAGAATAAAGAATAATATCGAAACGCAATATCGGTAAAAGTAAAATATACTGGTGACCTTAAGTTAGCCAACCAGAATGACAACAATCCCTCCTGTACAAAATTTAAAGGGTAGTTCTAAATAACTTGTATGTTATTATTAACTAGATGAAAATTGACTGTCATTGATCCTTAAAATGCTCGGAATCAAAGATATTTATTATACAACCAAAATGTGAATTTAATATGGTGCTTAACCTAAATGATTTAATGTGTTAAGTGTAGAAAATATTCTCTCTTCCTAATTCTTCCCTTAAATCTCAACCCTGAGCTTCTTAAGTTTATAAACGTGGTGCCAAAGCATTGTATTAAAACTGATGTTAGATCGCTGATGAAAACCCCAATCCTAATTTGTATACTCAACTCAAAACTGAAGTATGCCTTATTGACATCATAACAAATGTCATGTAGTGATGAAAACTCAATGGAATGGAAACTCCAATTCAGAATACTATCCTGACTCCTAATATGTAAACTTGACCTTTTTCGTTAACTACAAAGAAAAATTTAATATGTGAGGGTTAATTATTTAAACTACTTTGTATTATTAATCATTCCAGAATTATGCAGTGTTTCCTGATTGACTGACAAGTCAACAGAGGTCGGCAAGATGTACTAGCAGTCTTCGGGAAATCGGTGTTCTTTATAGGATCCAAACTACTGTTGTTCAGCACCACATTTTTATACGTCATCAAAAAGCTATTCATGCTGTGACTGATGACCTGTAGAAGTGAGATATGTACAGACTATTAATCACTGAATAGTAACCAATATCGTCGAACGTCAGTTCCCTTAAGATTGCATGTACACCTGGCTAACGAGTGTTACGCAACACGCAACCTAAATCCACGGTTTCCTGCTGACTACCTCTAATAGTCTAGCATTTCAATATAGTGCACGTGATGTTGAGTCACTTTGACTAGTGACCGAATTTCACCTTAATCAATAATATTCGACCAGCACTAAAGGATTAGACAAACATGACATTGAATAAGAACTTTCGTCTAAATGTGATCGAATAGTTGGGCACCGAGCTGATGTGAAACATTAAAGAGGTAGAATGTATTTGTAAAATCTCAGAGAAATAATTTGAAGTAAATCCAAAGTTTCACCTGAAAATCTGGTCCAAGCTTTTTCAAGGAAATAAGTTTGATGTTTGATTATATTTCCTTGAAAAAGCTTGGATCAGATTGCCAGGCGAAACGTTGGATTTACTTCAAATTCTTTCGCTGAAATTTTACAAATACATTCTTCCTCTTTAATGTCAAACATGACATTGGTCACTACTCATTGATCAATCAATTGTGCATAACGAGGTCTCAATAGTGTATCCGACTGTCATGCAAATAACTAATTACACTCAGATTTCTGACTGATAATATATATTTTATTCGCCTACCTTAAAAAATCATGAGTGACAAGAAATTTACAAGCAGGTTTATTCATTAATCAACAAGTCCACTGCCATAAATAGCAGTGAATGTTATACACAGCAAAATCAGTGTGCATTTCATAAAAATCATGAATAATCAATAGTCTTTTATCATAAAACACACTTATAAAACAAATCGGTAGTTATGTGCAGTACAAATTATACATGTAATGTAAGGTTACTGATCAATAAAATTAATATAAAAATACTCTTATACCCAATCAACTTTATGATATTATTTTTTCAATGTGAAAGATGAGTAAATTGATGTCATATTAAACAGATATACAACATTAAGCTATTTGACTACGGATTATCTCTTGCTTTTTGACATATTATCAAAATGAATCCAACAATATATATGCTCATTCGAACTAACATGCGTAGAATTCCAGTCAACCCCACTATTTATTTACAGTTCTTGAATGGGCATTATTTCGTGGTTTTATGACAGATCAAAGATTGATTTGATTATCAACGCACTTTTAGAGATGAAGCAGTATTTCAAAGTGAAGATGGAAAGAGCGTATAAAAATAACTTCAAAAAATTCTTACCGATAGTCAATTACTTTTATGATAGAGTTTTAGAAGCCACAATAGAGAACCTACTTGTTGTGTTAGTGATGACATCTTGTGTGAACAAAAGTCTACATACGATATTTTTAAATTAGAACATAGAAAGGGGTCGTTAGATATTACTAACGATTCAATTGATGAAATTCTGACAGTCCTTACAACTAATCTAGCATGAGATACTTACAGATAGCAACTAATTCATTGGATTTGTTTGTAATGCGTTAGAGAAGCAAAAAGACGAAACTTTGGATAGGATGTTAAATGGAGCGAACCAACAATACTGTCATATGAAACATCAGTTCGAAAAGAGCTTATTACCAATAGTCAGTTATACGATTCAATTCGGAAAAGACTTATGTGACAAATGAAACATTAAATTTGAAAACGAAAAAAACTAAGAATACTGACAAATCGTTGTCTTTAGACCATAATGGTCAAGAGGAGTATAAAATAAATAACGAAGCTGATAAGAATCGTTGAGATTCTCTTGTAAAAATGATTTTTGTAACAGATTGATAAAGAGCTGAGAAACCATTGAATATCAAAAACCACTAGACAGCTCTTCTGTCTTGGTTTGACAAATTGAAAGCGCAAAGTAATTCATTTTAGCTGAATGATCTGAAGGTAATATGAAGCACAAGCGTTCACAAGTTCCTCAGTTTACAACAGTGCTGTATAGCGGATGATTGCGAAGTGTAAACCATTAGATTACAACTTATTGATCTAAAGAAACGACAAGTTCATCTTTTTGTACATTTGACGAATCATAAAACTAGTAGGACGACTACTCAGTATAAATTTTGACTAACATAAACACAAAACATTCTCTCTATCTCTTTCTCACCTGCTGTAATTCATTTTCAGTTTTGTATTCAGCGCATATACTGCGATTAATAATTGGTCCACCAAATAAATCCCATTGTAACAACCATTTAGTTGTCATAACAACACACACGGAACATGGTGATTTATTAATTTTGTTATTATTCAATGATACTGTTGAAATACTGAATAAATTTAAGAAATTTTTCACTTGTTGTTCATAACATTCATTTAAACGATTACATTTTTTAGCCAATTCAGAATTAACACATATCTCTGTTAATTTCATTAATTCACATTGTGATTTAAATAATTTATTCTGATTACTTGGTGGATAAGTTTTCCAACCATTGGAACTGCAATAATTTACAGCGTTACACATTTTTGCTGTACTGTAATCCCGACACCAATAAGTTGAGCCTAAAAGGCATGGATTTTGTTCGGATAAACTCCAAGCTGGTATTGATTGGCAAAGCGAAATTGTCTTTAGTAAGATTGTGAAAAAAAAACAATGATAAAGATGACAGGAAAGAAGTAGTAATTTGTATGAAGTTATTTACGCTCATTTACGCCAACAAAAACAACAACCAAAAACGAAAGATAAACGATAAGAATGAATGTGTTTAATCGTTTAAAGATAAGAATTGTCACAATACGTGTTTCTAATTTGGTGTGAATGTTATGTGCCATTACCCGATAATTATCACGTGACAAAATCACCAATCAGAGCGCCGACTTACGTGATTTTGACACTGCCAAAACCAAGGATGATCTAACCACCACGAGCAGCCTAGAGTCAATACTCAGTCATTCTCGCCTAATCATGTTCGTTTGAGTCCAGAATACAATCTCAACTTCCACTGAATGAGTAATGTATTTCAGAAATACGTAGTTTATATACAAGCAAGTCAGACCGCCTCAACCATTAAATAGAAAATATCAATTATACAAGATCAGGCCAAAAGTGGCTGTGAGTGTGAGAGACTGTACCTAATAGATTGGGAATAAATGATGAAAAGTAACCACCACCTAAAGATTTTTGAACCTTCATAAATACAGGTTAAAATTAGTAATTTGAAGTAATGAGCGTATCAGTTCTAAAAGATTTTATATCAGAAAACACAAACACGACACATCAATGCATCATCTTACACGATAACCGACCAATTTTATGGTTGCTGTGACAAGATGCGATCATCTGATAGTCAACAAATTGGGAATAATATAATAAGGAAAATTTGTGGCCAATTAGTAACACTAACGCTACCCCAACTGTATTGTATGAACGACACGCTTTTTGATTAGTATAAATAAAACATGTTTCAGTGATATTATTATTGATGTACATTGCGAGGGGGATGATGAAACACTTAACTCGGAGTATCACAGCTCTATATTCCACAATGCATTAACGACCACTTCATATTTCTACCAGCGTGCATCGTTTTTTATATACAACGTGTAACGCATAATCTGAATGCGTAATTTTCCTTTGGAGTTTCATTCTTATTTCAAGATAACTGAGTTACATCATATTAAACTGCAATGAAAAATGAAAAGTATGACTTCTGCAAAAAACGCTCAATAATTGAACATATAATGAAGACATACTGGGAAATCGATGAACAATTTCATCTCAACAACCTCCGTAATATAAATATACAGATTTACTAATAAGTATAAATGAAGTATATATTTTACTAAAATCTTAAGCAAAAATAGATTACCGACGAAAATGATAGTGAATTTTGTCGACTATATGAAGAAAACAAAAAAAATCTCACTTGACATATCTGCTCTGGTGTATAATTATTTTCTATCAGTTTAATGACATCATCGAAATAACGATCAATCAATTCGGAACACTAGAAGACGAAGAAACATGACAAATGTATATACAGAACTGATTAGTCGAAGAGATTTTGTAAAGAATGGTTTAATTTATAAGTTATATTCGTCACGGACTAACCCCAGTTAATGTACCATTGAAAACTAGGGAGAATCGAAAACCTGTTTCTTCAGTACAACACGCTGATCCTACCAGGAACTGAAGCAAGGATATTGGACTTGAAACAGTGCATCCTAGTTTCCAATGGTATTCTAACTGAGACAAATGATTGAATTCCGCATCAATGTTAATCATTTTTAAACTAGTTCATATTGCGTTCATTAATTATGCAATCATATATCTATCTATCTGAAATAATGGTAATGACGTAATTTCTTCTATAACATACACAACATTATTTCTAACCATTTCAATTAATCATTTTACATTATTTTATTTACCATTTAATCACAATTGAAATATTTTTAAAATGCTAAAAATGTCCATATGACCTAAATTTCTTAATATATATATTTTCTTTCTTTAAAACTGATTTCATATAAAGTTGATTAGTAATATTACAATATCAGAATGACCTTTAGAATAAATTCCTAAAGGTTACATAATGAGAAGCTATGAAATCAGATAAAGCAAAATATAAGACAGTTTTAAGTGATTTACGACATTTGATGAGAATCATGCTACATATTACCAGTCATGCTGTAAAATATTGATGATCAATGAGCGTTCATATTTAGTGGGTAAACGTTCATTATGATTATTACTGTAAGAGGATGTTTAGGTGGTGAAAACATGTACTAACTTACTTATCAAGTACAGATGTTCAGCTTCAGGTTACACTTTCTGTGAGAAATAGTGATTCTATCCAACTGTTCAAACCAAGGATAATGATGAACAGAGTTCAAATTTACAACCCACATATCGAGACCTGAGTGGTTGAAATACTAAGTCATCACTCTAAGTGAGTACAATCACGAGTATCATCGATAGACCCCTTTAACTTCATGTTTATGGGTGCATTTCTATTGAAATATTTTTTACTAATAATCACGCGATCATGATTATTATTCGACCTTTTTTAATCACACTAAATGTGAGATCAATAAATGAAACTTATCAGCAAACACCTAAACTGTTAGAATCTTGTGGTTTGCTCAAATAAAAACTAATGAGTATCATTTCGTCTAATTAGTCCCTAGGATAATCTTTTGTAAAGCAAGAACAACAAGCAGTGTCCATAGGAAGACATACGTATTGGACGTTGCGTATTCAGTAGATTTCAATACTCTCTTCTAAGTGATAAATAGACAGAATAACCACAGGCTTCTACGACACGCTATTTGTCGCTTCAACCACAATTGATGCTTACAAAATGAGCTTGTGTTTCCCCAGGCACTACTTTGATAACCGCTTCATTGATAGCCTCACCCTGTACATTTTATCTCACCTTTTTAAAATATTCAGAATTTGCTGTTTGTTTGACCTCTTTTTAAGAACAAAGAGTATAAGAGCTAATGATCGTTTTCAATAACTTTTTGATTAGCCTCTACAGTTATAAATCCAAAATTATCATTTCTGTGTTACAATAGACAAAGAACTAAACTTGAATTAGTCCATGTTATAAACTGAAAATGCCAAGCATCACATCGATTGAGTCTTTAATACTATAAGTTACTAGTAGAGTAAAGCAACTTCATTATTTATTCTGGTCATGCTACTCAGTAGGATGCTTAATCCCGTATCTATTTCGTCCTCTGTTTTCTGATACCTTCAAATATTATTACTATTATTAGTGTTATTATCATCATTATTGTGAATACAACTGTTTTCTCGACAATTCTGTCTACCGCGACCATAGCAATTTACTCCTGTTTCTTACATTTAATTACGTCATATCCTCTCTTTCTCTCTTGTGCGCGCTTAATCCATACACTTATACATTGAACTAGTATGAATATATAGAAATTAATTGTAATTATTTGTCATTAAAGTAAATGGACTGCATACATGTTACACATATAATTAGATTTGTAAATCATTTCATTTATTTATAAAATTAGCGGCATATTTAGAAGATTTAAAGTACACACGAAATGAGATGAATTCACTTTATCGCAAAATCGTTGTTATTCATTCTTGACTAAATGAGTATTATTGATAACTTACTCTATCTGCATAGCCAGCAGGTAGAACGGAACATGCATTTTTAATCAGGTGTTTCAATTCCTCTTCTGTTTTATTATTTTGAAGTTGTCCATAAAGTGTCTCAACGAAAAATTTACAGGTTAAACAAACATCTATACCAGATGATAGAGTTGCAGTCTACATCATCATTAAGACAAATATATATGTAGAAAGAGAAAACAAGATCTTGTGATTAATAAAATACTAAGCACTCAAAATTACAAAGAAAAAGTTAACTCAATGATAACAGGAAGACACTGTGATTTACTTGAAGGTTTGTAATCGTTTTATGTTTTCTAAATTGAATATAAACGGTTAAACAAGAACGGGTACAATGAGATAAATGAGATTGCTTCGCGTATAGTGAAAGCCAAAGTGACTATTTTTAGTAGTGGTCTTGCTAAGCTACTCTGCCTGTAACAAATCAGATGAACAATATATTCGGTATGAGTAGTTCCACATTACATTTGCGGTCTGGCTTCTCTAAATTCAAGAAACTCGGTAACTGCTTCCAATTATTGTTATTATAGCAAGTTCGTTTGTATTTGACGAGCACATCACCCTTAGACAAAACGAAACTATCCAGCATATTAAAAACTGTACGAAATAGGAATAACGTATAACAGGAAATCATAGTATATTACAGATGATAACAGAATCTTTAATGATTAAATTATTATTCAACAATATAGAACAAGGAACTATAAAAGTCAGTTTTACGATAAACTACATAAAAATCTACATGGAACCGGCAGTTTTTCAAAACAACCACTGTATCTTGATGATGAAACTTTGTTCAACTAGCGAAAGCGAAACGAGACTATAGTCTACGGATTTAAACAATTTATACTGTGCGATTATAGAGGTAGGATAAACAGAAGTTTCAACAAGTATATACATCCATTGGATAAGATGATTAGAATGGGAAAATCTTGCGCATATTGATCGCCTAACCTTATCAAAGAAAACTATTTATAATAACGACCCACTTCTCATGTCAGAATAAAAGAAACAGTGATAGTTGTTAGTACAGTTAAAATAAACGAAGCTGGCCTAAGGTTTCCCCGATTGTTTGATTTTCATTAATTTTTTTTAAAAATTAAAGTGATTAGTCTCCAGAAAACTGTTTTCAGAAAATTCGAGAAATACGTCAGATAAATTGACTATACACATGTGTGGATTTAAATAAGCTATATTATTCAAAAGAAACACTAAAAGTGAGATTACAGAATAAACAATATGTGTCCCCTGTGCATACACCATTGACTCCCAGCTATTTTGAGAAAAAGTTATGGTTACTAATCAGGTATGAAGAAAATCTAAATCCAGTAGTGTTGTATGAAACCGAAACAAATATATGGATAAGTCAATATATGAATAAGATTTGCTCATATATATTGATGCATACTAATGGTGTAACGATTTCAGCAAGAATGTTAACGACATGAATAAAAACCATGAACAGTTTGCATGTGACTCAAATGAATGACTGCTCCATTTTTACAATCTGTTACGATAAAAAATCTGAAGATCTTAAGTATAAAACTAAAGAAAAAAAACTATTTTCTATCTTTAACACACAATCACATATATATAGTTATACCTAGAAAGACTAAAATACTACTAATGTTATGTAACTGGCATATTTCGATCACTTAAACTATATTTCCTATTAATTTAATAACTTAATAAAATAAATATAACAATTTCTAAAACATTCTAACTATAAATATGTAAGACTGTCAGTATTTATTTCATATTCATAAGTGCAGAGTAGAATAGAAAAAACTTCATGATAAACTAAACACTATATACTACACATCAGACTATTCACATTATAGCAGACTGACTGAAAACAATTTTAAACTATATCCATTAAACCTTAAAAACGATAAATTTGCTGCACTACTTATAAATTAACATTCCCACGTCATATATACCTGATACATTACATTACAACGATAGGTTTCTATATGATAATTAATGAATAAACCAAAGTATTAATATTTATTACATATAATCAACTGCTATCAGATATTAAAATTTAAAATTAGTCCCTTGTGGTTTCATGTTGTACTCACTAATAAAGCTGAAGTTTGCTTATGTAGAGAACGAAAACTTAGTGGGGAGAACCAATTTATTGTTTAATGCGAAATTACAGAGTGCCTTGATAAATATCAAAATCATACATTAAGCACATCATTTACACAGCTTTTTTGCTTTGTCCTTTACACATTCCATTATTCCTCTAATTCTGTTGTTATTTGGATTACTCTCAGATTTCTTTTCTGTTCTCTTCATTGTAATATGCTGCCAGGAATTCTACCTCCGATAGCGGCTGCACACTACTTATATTTGTCAGAATAAGTAGTATAAACCACACTTATACAAGTGGTCAGTAATACTGCAATGAATCTGTGTACAGTGGATAACCATTTTCAAATAGTTACCGTTATAATCAGATTATAGGTAAATTTAACAGTTATGAACTATGAAGTTCAATAGTATCGACAGTATTATCTGACCGTCTAAATATCAATAAACAAAAAGTTAAGTTCAATATTCACTGACTAGAAAGAAAACAAAACTATTTAAAACAATAGTAAAAAACTATTGCATAATTGATATTATACTGAAATAATTCATTTGTTTATATACAATAAAACATTATTTGCAATTCATATCCAATAGTAAATTGATATGATATGTCATTCAATTGAATTCCCTGACACTTATCATTTAATAATACATTCATTTCATACTACTTAAATTCAATAGATACAATCTAATATATGTAGAATTTAGTTTAGAATAAATGATTTAACGAATTTTTTTTATTATTTAACTCGTACTGATTCACATCATATGAGACGAAGTATTAACATTTCTATACATAAACAGTTGAAAGTTTACAAAAAATAGATTAATTTATAACGAAATTAGTTACTATATAGAATTAACATAAACAATTACACAATAAACTTATCATTCACTCAATTGCTCTCTCTCTCTCACACACACACACACACACTTTGTCACAATATAACGAAATGAAATGTTGAACAACGAATATATAAACGTTCACATTTAGTACAGTAGATAATAAATTGAGATCATTCATGTTAACATTGTGATCATAACGTATATGGTTGTAATGAAAACAAGACAATTTATTAAGTAGTGTTTATATGTACAATATAGTGGGTTTTTAGATCACTCAATTTACATTTTGAGTTACAGATTCGTCATTTCAAAATGGATTGAACACATATGGTGTCAACACAGTGTTAGTGATGTTGAGATTCAATAATGTATGTTCAGATGGAGTCATAAAAATTCAACTGGTGCCACGATCATAAAACATTGCAATTGGGTAGCTTAGATATACTTTACGAATGTTATCTCGGCGAATTCCAATTTGCGCATTATTTGCCGACGATCGGATCGAGTGGAAGACGGAAATAGATTCCCGGTCTGTAACATACAACTATGAAATTAAAGACACCAAGTGGTTGGAGGCTGACCCAGGTTTCAGGAAAGTTGGAACTCATCAGCAAGGTATAACCGTAATCTTGAGGAAACTGAAGGGCTATGGGATTTAAACCCCTATCAACCAGCTTCATGAAAGAATTGGTATCTGCTAGTCTATAACAATAGTCAGGTTAAAGTTCTGGATATCATATGTAACTGGCTGATATGTTATTAAGCACAACTCGGAAGAGAATCCGGGGACTACCCTCATATATTTATTTCATAAACTCCCTAAACTGAAGATAATCTAGCTTGACTGCTTTTCTTTTTTTTTCTAGTTGAAATATACCCTCTTATAAATAGTATTTATTTGTTGTTGATTAATTATATGAACTTTCCTATTTCTCCTTTTTCAAGTATATTATCGTTCCATTTTATGTGGCGCATTTCTTAGTGCCCGATTGTTCTAACATTTAGATATTATAAACAAACACAAAAACAAATATTTGATAATTTAATAGTTGAATTCATGAGGCAATTGAAGCTAGACCACCAAGTTTTCCATGGTGGTCTAGTCTCAATTGACTCAAGAATTCAACTATTAAATTGCTATAATATCCACGAAAGCCCTTTTTGATTAAAATATTTGATACTCATGAACTATTTTCCGATGTTTAATATTGTGTATTAAGTTAATCATATTATCCCAACCGACAGTAGATGACTAAATCTGGTGCAAAAGAACTACTAGTAAATATTGTTTTATTTAAAATTTTAATCTTAAGATGATTACTATTAGTCAACGATTTAACAAAAAGACAGATTAACTTATCTAATAGCAGTAAAGTGAGATAATAATTAGGTATATTACAAATTACTAACAATTTGACTTTTGTATTAGGACTGACAAAATAGCCTTCTACAAGTTGCTTGAGATATCCAATAGGCATAATCTACAATGGGAGCTATAGACAATTGTCATTTAGAGTCTTTTATTTATAAATAGTGAGATGTCGCTTTTATCTATCATACAGATTTTTACTAGAATTATGATTAGATAAAAAGTAATCTCTTTTTCTTTCTTAGCTGATTGTGTTAGACAACTCTTTTTGGTTTTTGTTAGACCAGACATACATCTACTGTTTTATGGCTGATACATGTTGCTTATCATTCAGTCAGTTGTAAGCAACAAAGGACTTGACACACGTGTTCCGATTCAAATTGCTACAACATACTAACATAATGAGGTGGAATTACCAAGAGAACTACTCGAATAGTAGCAGTAACAGGATCAGTGGTAGTAAAGAATACTAGGCATAGACAATATGATTTGAGAAGAAAGAATGATTGCTATTTCTGGTAACGCATTCACCAAGTACAGATTTATGGACTTGGCTTTGTATCACATTGTGTGAGGTTTAACGATACTACTTATTTACACAAGAAAAGAATTAGGTGGAGCAAGCTTTGAAACAAACGTATTGGTTAAAGAAGATAGGTGTTTCAACCACTAAGCTATTGACATACCTACTATGTGGAAAGTTCCTATTTATGAACCATTATTGTAATGACTGTAAAATTGTATCTAAACTACATAATTTACTGATGTTAGCATTAAAAACCAGTTTTGAAAAATAATGGAAATCTTTTTTTGAAAAGAGCAGTCACGGAGGATGGAAACAACATTACCCTTTATTTTGACAAGTAACCACTCAGAGCAATAAAAAACGCATGAAGATAACAGTATCACATCAGAAATTCAATCAAGAATACCGCTTTATCGCAAATTAAAATAAGAGCGATATGTTTTTTTAGTACGAAACGTGTGGTAGATATTCACCACTTTTAGAGAAGAGTATATGAACAATAGAAAAACTGAACATTTTTATACTTCAGTCAGTCAGCTGCAACGTAGGACCAGGCACATATATGCATCAGTCCAAGTTGCCATACCGTATTAGAACAACAAGATGAACACCGGATTCATAGAAGTAGTCACATCAAGGGTAGTAGTATATAAAACAAAGATTGTGTATAAGGATATAATACAGGAAGAATTAGTTCGTAGAAAAAGACATGAAGCGATTTTAATCTCTTAGTTTCAAGGAAGACAGAGAGTGTATGCACCGACGCCATTACACTCAATACGATGAAAATAGAAATGATGAAAATCTTTTTTTCATCAGAGACGAATATACTTGTTAGGATCTCTCTCTAAACGACCCGGCTACCATACTCGACTAGCCTCATCCCCTGTATAAGTGGGGCAATCAGTGTTACAATATAGATGCCAAAAACATTAGCATATTGTTGTGTATAAATTATGAATTTACTAACAATATTCGCACTGTGACTTTCACTCCCATCTAATTTAGCTTATTTGGAATATAACTACGCACCTGTCCAAGCGGCGTCCTGATTTCGGGAACTAGCCGAGCAAAGTAGCATCTGAAGAATAGTAAGTAATGAGAGTAGCCAGGTTGTATAAAGAGAGATCTTAACAAATATATTGACTATTTATTCAATATTATGTTGTTTGCATCCGAGTAAAAAAATGGTAAATTCGAAAAGTGAAACACTGAAAGCACTTTAGATGGAGTTTCATTCTCTCAGCTGGATGGTTTGATGTTGAAGCTTTCATTCTCCTTCTGAAAAACATCATTAGCACAAACTCCAGGTACAAATCAAGTGTTCAAATTTCTTTAAATATAACTCACAACTTGTCCTGTAGACCACGATCTGGATTGGTTATTGTTGACCTTTAACTTGTTTATATATATATATATATATATATATATATATATTCCAGCTCAGAAAACAAAATCACCCAAATCATCCACCTGAGTTACCGATCTCCACGATCTCAACATTGAAAGTAATACTTTTAAAACTGATATATTTGATTACTTAGCCCAGTTTCCTTTCTAGGTGACTCGAAAAGTATCATTTCATAGTGCGAGCAACAGGGAAACGACAACCGCCCTAATAACCTTTAATAGGACTTAGAACTGAATGATAAAATCAACAAGCTCATCACAAGGAAAGTATAATTTCCAAATTCCTATCAGTCAGTAATACACAAAGTAGGCACTAGCACATGTGTACGTCGGTTCACATTGCCACATACCATAAGCACAGAGAGAGGAAATTATGAAAGCAAATCCTAGAGTAGTAGGGGTAATAACAGAATTAATGGAAATGGAAAAGATTAGATAGTGAAGATGCTATTCGATAAGAAAATATAAGTTAATGAAATAAAGCTCATGAAAAAAATTAGAAACTTAGAATCGAAAGGAAAACAAAGACTGAATGCATCTGTGTCATTGCAGATGATTTTGAGTCATTTCACACAAAATCTATGGCCATTAGTTACAATAATCAAGCGGAATTCAACTAGGTGCTTTATGCTTATTAACATGACTCAGTTCAACTATCAGTAACTTTATGAAAGGATACTACGTCTTGATTTGGTCACTCCTAGCTTACATCCAACCTACTTCTGCAAGCATATATTTTCGCTCTTGAACCACAATAAATGAAACGAGTTCAGTGCCTTCCATTGTATTAGTCGTCCTTGCTTTGAAAATAAATGCATGAATAAACTATGAATATAATCTATTTGTTATTCTTGAGCTGAATTCCCTTTCACACTCTTAAACAATAATCATAGCCTAATATGATAAACACCAGACAGATATTTGAACATTCCACAATCAAAAAACCAAAAAGTGTGAAGAGCGAAAGACTTTCTAGTAATGATACTCATTACATAAATGTTAAACAGTTGTTGCCGCCAATTTTCCTAAAATAATAGACAAAACGAAGTGAGGAATCAATTATCTTCGATCATAAGAAATATCGTATTTTACTGTTATGTCTATCTACCTACTGAAATGACTGGATGAAAAATTTCTAGTACAGTAGCAAAATAAATCCAACTTGAACACCTCAAATAATCAGAATGACAATAAAATGGGTAAGCACACTACACAGTTAAGCAGTTCAATTTAACTAAACTAAACACAAATTAGAATTATTATGAAATAAGATTAGGACAACAGAACTTACTGTTTGAACCTGATGATCCTGACGTGGTGGTAGTGACTGTGTTGATGATGATGGTAGCCCTACCTTCTGATGTATGGATGAAGCACACAATCCTATACTTCCACATATTAGCTCAGGTGCAGTGCCGTCAATAATAGCACTAACAATTTTCGCTCCGTATTTTTCAACAAAGTTCTCACACTGTGTATCGTAATCAGATGGTAAATATTCACAAACCTAATATTTGACAGGAATCAAGTACATAAAGTAGCAATGATAAACAAATTTTCTGAGGTAATTATGAAACTTTCCACTGACAACATTTAGTGGTATGTAGAATAGTTAATTTACTCATCTGTAGTGAAATTTAATGTATTTGCTTTATGTAACTATAAAACTGTACAGTGTATTTATATTTTCTACACCTTCAAGTTTATCAGATTGTTAAATTAAAACAACACATGTAAACATGATAAACCGTAGGAAGGTCTATTAGGCTTAGCAATCTGAAATTGTAACAGCCATAAAAATTAGTGCTAAACACCTACATAGATATTTTCAATCAATACAAAGCGCACGATCTAAACTCTGGGATGAAGTCCCGAACCTTTTAGTTTCGGCTGTTAAACTAAGTCACATAAGTCAATGAAAGATACAAAAATAAAAAGCTGACCAAACTATACTGTTTTATTGATACGTTAATAAGCATAAAAGGTGGGTTTATGATGTACGAAAGATTAAATTACTTGATCAATAAAATTCTACGACTGCCTGTCCTAACGTTGGGATAACCTGTTTTCCAACTGTGAATAATACAATTAACCTACCTGTTTTAGATTTCTTTAAACTGCATGTATTCACATGCTATCATTAAACAGGAACAATTGTTTCTGTCGTTATGATACTTACAACTGGGAAACTTACACTGAAGCACTACAATTCTTGGCACATCTACCTTTAATTTACCTTCTGCAAAAAATGAAAGACTAATAGATTGTGATCTAAACACCTTATATATGATGGATTGGGAAGTAGTTATGGCAAATAAACTATCAGAAACATTCAATCATCGAATATGGATGGAAGATGATAACTTTGAAAGGAAACTTTACAATATATAAAATGTGGCTAGCAGTGGAATCCAGTAAGCGCTGTTCGTCCTATTTAAGACTCGTCAGCTGGATATAAATGAACCATAGAGTTGATTTTTACTCCGGAACTCGAGCACCAGAGTTAACAGCAGGAAGAAAACCATGTTCCACGCATTTCATTCATTCTACACTAACTTGCGTCACAATGCTTATATTGAGGCAATCCGCATAGGACGTATATTTGCCCATCAAGACTGATCACATTTAAGTAGAAATATCAAGAACAGGATAATCTAATCCATTTCCAATCGAAATAATTTTAAAATATTCTGAATAATCGCAATTCTGAATGAATGTTAAGGAGATATCCATTGTAAAATTGCATAGCTAACAACGATAATTCTTTACTGTACGCAGAATTTATAATAATCAATAGAACCATTATTACCACTGAAGGTCACCCTATCCGCAATGGATAATACAAATCTAAATTTTAACTAAACTAAAAAGTTGTACGTATCAAACGGCTGATCATTTCAACCACACGACGTTTAAATACTGAATGTTGGTACGCTATCGTGAAAAGCGCATATAGCATGTACTTCCGAAATCGAATTCAGATTTCATTTTCGGTTCAGTCATCTTACACCCAACTAATGGCTAAAGTCAATAAACTAAATAATACTACAAAGTTTATGATGACTAATGAAGTAATATCTATTAACAACTGAAGTATATAAAAACCAAGGCATCTTGAAGAAATGACTTGAGCCAAGTTGGGAAACATTACAAGTTTTACTTTCTACTTCAGAGTAGAATATTACGAGTATGTTATCATAAATTCACCATATATTCTACCCAACTATTAAATCTTGATAGTAATATGTAAATGTTAAAAATGGCCTATGTACTATTGTTTAAAAGTAGTAATAGATTAAGATTTCCTTCGATAGCAAAGAAGAACCCTCTGTTGGACGTATTAGTCAATTCATATATAATAATGATAGTACAAAAATAAACTAAGTTTTAAAAGAGATATCTTGACGGAAACAAATACCTAAAGTGTTTACTTAATCAGTTTCATGACTGACTACTAATTATTGAATGCTTGTGAACAATGGGAATTCAACAGAAATTCACTTACGGAGAATTTAGAAATAAAATATTATGTTCCCTAGAAAGGATTTTTACGCATCGAAATTCCGTGTAATTCTCCTTTCTTCCCCGCTGTTTGAAGCATTTAAGGAAAATAAGCTAATTTGGAAATTTAATTCAGTGTACATCGACTAATTTATCCACTTTCGTGGTATATAAGGTGCATAAAATGGCTGTATTGTTATCATCCTAAAAGCACCTTTAAGCACATTGACTGTTGACAGTGCACAATAAAGTAGGATATTGTATGAATGAATTTTATATTGTCTTTCAGATTATTCCAAATAAGTATAAGAATTTATGGTTTCTAAGTGATATGATGTCCAAATATTAAGTCTAACAGTCAGGTATTAACGGATTGGAGCATGAGTGACATAAACTAATTTTATCATATTTATGCTCTGTATATAAACATGTTTTTTGTTACATGAACAACCACTAATCCAGATAGTGGTCATGTATTTGATTTCTAACCATTAGGAGGCCGAAATCAATAATATGGTCTCGGCCACATCAAATCATTGGATTCATCCGTCGATTAGCCTTCTATTCATTGATTTAAACAATTGGAAATTTCGTACAATCAAATCACGGAAAACCTTCTAAATAGCTCTTATTTGAAAACGCTTGCACAACAATTTAATTTGCCACTAACATCTCACTAATATCAAGGAAAATCATTTTTTATAAGCTTTAGAATTCACCTTTTCACTCTTTTAACCAGGATTAATCCCATCATTTTTGTTGCGTTAAGCAATAATTAATAAAAACAATCAGTACCATAAATAAAAACGCAATACTGATGAACAAATGCTTACAGTCTCTAAAGCTAACACAATTGCAGCTTCGGTTTGATTACCAATAGTTAGTTCAAATATCTTTTTGACCAAGAGAGTACATAACTGACAAATACCGGGAATATCTTGTGATGTAGACAACGATGGTAACATTGTATCACCAGGCAAATTAATGTATTCACAGCTACACATTCCAAACAAGCTACACATTTCTTTAGGGTCCACCTCATTCATACTATTGATTATTTGACCAAAGTTATATTCTATCGCTTCTTTACACTAAAATGTGTAAATTAAATTACTCACAGAATACATACAACTAAATAGGTATTTTAGAAGAAGGTCGAGAAAAACAGTAAATCCAAACAGAACTTTACAATGAGAATGTTACACGAGAGGAGATTTAATAGAAACATAAGTATATAGAAAACACAAACAAGAATCAGGAAGAACAATTAATTTGACTTATCGAGGCAATAGGTAAAACTATTGAGCATCAGGTACCTACGATTACCATTTCATTCCAGTGAAATATATTACTTATAAAAGCGGATATTTACATCTCACTACCGTTATCTTAACAACTTAATTTGTATTTGATGGAGATAATATACAAGTATTAATGTGCATGAATATACTTCAGGCGACTGGTAATTTTACATTATGTCTGATAAGAAACAAGTCAAGAACACGTAATTTCATACCAAGCTTTGTATAACAGTCATTAAAGTTCCAAAATTTTATTTTATTGAAGAATGGTCACCTACTTTAAACTATGAGCGCTGAGCAAGTAATGGATATGAATTAATCAGGAAAATGATATAGACAGTTCGATTCAACCGTACCCAAATTATGAGCTAGGGAACTCAAAGATGGGATAAGTAATCGCCAGTCATTTAACATTTGTGAGATTTCAATGAGCTGAGTAGGTACAGAGTATTCCACATTCCCTAAGGCGAATTCGCATTAATGACTGTACTAGAGGTGGTGAGAGTAAGGAGATTTGCAACAGATAACCAGTATCTCCAGTGATGATGCTTTCCGTCATACAAAAAGACTGGAAAAGGCTGGCTCCAAGGTTAACGGACACCCTTTTCGTCACAAATTTTCGGTACCAGTGATAAACTTTAAAAAGTATAAAGCTAGTAGTTAAAGCCAACTCACAAAATAGCATGTGAATAAGGTTAAATATTTACCTCCTTGAGACTAAATGCGCACAACTGGTCAGTGAAATAATAAGCAGTATCCTAGTTACTTAAGCTGATGTTTTATGTCAACTTCACGTCCTGCAGTATCCATGTCTGTCATGTTTGATAACAACTCTCTTTTCATAAATTTCCATCCCTCCTGTCAATCTATCCTCCCTAGCTTTGTTTCCTTCCATCTGTGAAATTAATCCTGATGATCAGAGTCTAAAAGTTTATCGCTAGTTTTCTGAAACTGCTCTCAGATTGTCTAGTTGAGCAGTACGTTTTCCAATGGAATAGGTGTATTTTGTCCCTGATATCTTTATAAACAACCCAAATAAATCTACTTACTTAGCTCGGCCAAACCATATCACCGTGTGTATGACTAACGGATAGATAATGTATATGATGGAAAATATATTAGGCATATAACGTGGTAACGCAAGAAAGAAACATGAAATCTAAGATACAGTAACTTACAGCTGCGGCAAATAAGCCCATGTGTGTGCAAACCTTCTCATCAATCAACTCCTTTAAGCGTTCCTGTATAGCTGGGTTCTCAACACCTATCTTGAATTGATTCAGTACTGATAGACAGTTTGGACAGGTTGGAGTTTCTTGAGATTTGTATGAAGTCCATTTATGACCCATATTACCCACTGGACGTCTTATCCATGAAAACTTCTTATCTTCATTACATTTCGTTCCTTTATTAGTCTGAAAATTCGGAAAATATATACACATACCAGTCAGCAAGTTGCAAGAACAAGTAGTCGTATATTTGACAGGATAATTTGCAAAAAGAACTTGAAAGTTTGATCTCATTCATCGACAAAACACATATTTCATACTTTTCCGATTTACTGTATAAATACAAGCTCGTGTGCCCTAATACAATTTGCTATGGCTTAAAATAAAAACATTAAAATCGGTTTCAAATATTACACTAATCCATACATTTCAAATTGCAGTGATTTATTGATATAATCCCTAATTGATATATATATATATATATATATATATATATATATATATATATATATATATATATCATATAAAAACTATCCACGAGGTGAACTCAACATAAAAGCAGAGAAAAAATGAATTAAACTGATGGTGCAAACGAAAATGAACTAGACGGGAAAAGTAGAGAAACGATTTAATCAAATGCATAAATTGATACAATGCTTAGTACTTGAGATGACGAAGAACAACACTACCGCAATCGGTTTTAGGTACTACTATCTCAAGTTATGGTCACATTCGATAAATGAAAGCAGTGATGTAACTCGATATAAACTTTCTCAACCATATAAAAGATAATTTTATAAACCAACCAGTAGTAAAGCACTGAAACGATACAACTACATCCTGTTAACTTACTAAGCTGTTCACACAAAATCTGTGCGATTGGAAAATAAAATTTTAATAATGGTATTAGCTGTCACTGACGTTTACTTTGATCAAGAACGCCAAGGCAAAAGTCAGCTCAGGATGTAATTTAACGAGTCTGAAACATTAATGTGTCACTAGCAAGTTGGAGCACTTTTGATAATCGAAAACAAGATAATATATATTCTGACTCCGTAATACCTGCAGCTTAAACTGTTTGAGGGACTTATAACTGGTAGTTTCTGTATTATTCAATTAAAAACACCAGGGTGTAGTAACTAATCGCTTACCATGAAGTTGGCCAGTGTGAATTTTGTCTTTACATTTACGCAAAGTCCCAGCGTTGCACAGATCTCTTCAGGACTCTAAAATTACTAAGATAAGTTCAACACAGTTCTCACCATCTTTTCTGAAATGATATGCAGAACATATGGAATGTGAACATTTACCAAATTTTTGCAGTATGGAATTATTTCACCTGGAAGATTATTGCAAATTAATTCATCAAGTTGTGCTTCAATTTGAGCAGCAGTTGAGATATCTTCAATAAGCTTTCGCATATCATTGACCAATCGTTTACAATCATCACAGAGTGGAACGCCGAAATTTAGATCCTTGTTAATGTCAATCGAAATGTACGCTTACTTTGATATATGTATGAGAATCACAAAGTGTAAGGATGTTACACAAAACGTTATTGCGATTCTAATAATTGTTTTACTCCAAATGGCACTAACCTTGACATATTTCAGTTGAGATAAAGAGTTGATTATATTTTTGCACTAATTTTAACTGTTAGTCCAATCGAAATAATTACCTCTTCATTTTTAACACCAGTAGCACAAAGCAATGGTTCAATCTTGTAATCCCACACATAGGGTGAGATTAACCGGCAGTCAGTGCACTCGGAAGAATTATCTATTCGAAATTGCGACCATGGGTACTTCTTCCATTCACCAATACATTCAGGAAGAACATTATGCTTTTGTGCAGAGACAGCACTTCGGCAAACTAATCTGTCAACCGTAGTATGTGAAAAAACTAAGGGTGATAAGAATATTACTAAAAGTGTCAGATAAAAAGAGAGATTATTACAAACAAAAGTCAACTGCAACATATCTGCCAGCACACGACCTCAGAACTACGGTCAATTGAACCGAGTTACCCGAGAACTAAATGAGAGCAGTAAATTATTAGTTTCCGATGTGGAAAAACAATTTTCCATAAGCATATTATCACTCAATTTACATTACACAATTAAATCGTTTACAGTTAAATATCATCAAACTTTATTTTGTTTCGCAAAATTTATTGAAGTCTTCAGTCATCTCTTTTGTAGTAAGGTAAAATGGTAAGGTTTATTGCACTAAAGTGATTCTTGTTCATTAAGAGTTACAGCCTGTAGAGCGTGATCAATCGCAAAAAAAATAGTTACGTAAGTCTTTGACTTTGTTACACAAAGCATTAGTTTAAAATGACACACGCATCCACACCTGGTCACCAATGCCGTGCTTCTCAGCCCTTTCAACTGTAGGCCGACTTCGACCTAACGCTTCTCGACATATCGATAGCTTTTCATATATAACTTCGAACTCATTCATCTTTCACTTCTGATTTGACTGGGTTGTTATACTTTGATTATAAATGTCTTACGTGTGGAGGTGCTGTCAAACTCCAAATACCTGTGGCATCTTTACATATGTGCACAAGGAAGGGTCACACTCGGTAGTCGATCTAAGCGAGACAGCCATTAAAAACTTGACGTACGATTAACAGATAGATAAACAGATGATCAGGCATACATTAGAGGTGGCCAACGAAACGGTCATAAAAACATACGGACAGTCATCAGTATTAGACCATGGACTTCGTCGGAGATTTTCATGGATTTCCACAGTTTCACAAGCAAAGCGACCTATTCGTGGAGTTTATTTTTTCAATGTTTATAACTAGTTGACATGAATGAAACGAAACCGGTAGATAGGCACACTGGCTTGCAGGTAAGTGGTAATTCTACCATTTGTGAAATTTATGATATCCACGTGGTAAAACTGACAAATAACTTTTTCACTGATATTCTACCGGAGTGCGATAGCATTACAAAAGTCGACTACCAAAACAAACACACTTCGTACCATATTAGACAGCACATAACTACCACAGGTTCATCAATCTGTGCCAAACCACATAGACTACCCCCGGAATAGCGAGAGATTGTAAGGAGGGAATTTGAACATATGATGCAACTGAGCATCATCTGACAGTCTAGCAGCCCACGGGCTCGTTTTTTACACATGGTGCCTAAGATGGATCATGATTGGCGTCCATGTGGTGATTACCGTTATTCGGATAATCGGACCGCGCCTGATAAGTGTCCAATTACCCTTTTACATGATTTCTCTTTGAATCTACATGGAAATCAGCTTTTTTCGTAGCTGAACCTCATAAGTAAATAGAAATATGGTCTAGTCCGGTACTATTTCATTTTTTATGTTACCTTAATGATGGTCCTAATCCCGAAATTGTAGATTTGTCATGATGTGACTGGCCAATATATAAGATCTTACGTGAAATTCACACCATTGCCTGTTCTGACCTGTCGCATCGTGACAATAAGTAATGTGATGTTTAGCGCTTCTGAATTACACGTTTCGGCGGGAGATAAAATAATATATCCGATGAGGCGAGGAACAAGTTACACAAAATTACCGCGCCTGCAAAGCTTAGCCATGCAATATCGGGTGATTGTTCCAGCGTTCATCACTACCGACCTCCTCCTGGTGCTATATAATGTATATCAATCTTCTCAGTAATTAAGTTTTCAACTTTGATGATCGTGTGGTTAGGAACCACCGCCCCCAAAAACTAATCTCAGTATCGTATATCTCTAAGCCTAATGTTCTGCTCCATGAAGTAATGTTTTAAATAAGCAAAGTACAACTCAAAGCCACTAAGATTAAATTCCGGTGTTACTTCCGAACTGAAGAAGATTCGAATTTTGAGCAACTGTGAAAGAAAGTTCAAACACTCGTACTCCTCCCATTTAAAATTTAAAACCAGTTGGTTCAGTGAGGAGCTGTTCCTTAAATGGCTACAAATCTAAGTAGACATTGCAGGGCCAGTGAAATGTTACTAATACACAATAAAACGCTTTTTATCACTCAAATTACTTCGGTCCTTCCATAACGGAATACTGAACAGATTGTCGACCCCTGTCAAGGTCGAAGACAACTAACGCGCGTCAAATAATTTTACGCCGTGGACTGATCCAGGCGGCAGTGGTTTGGTTTTCGCTTGTATCCACTCTAACTAATATATTTTTATGATAACGTCCTTTGTGTTGTGCAGTCTTCAAAGCATCTATAGTACCTTCATACGTCAATGGGGAAACCACGTAAGGTGCTGATCGCCAAGTGTGACTTCGACTTTAACTGGATCGTCACAGCATTCCCTTCTAACGTGAGTATGGGGTTCAATACGATATTTCAATGACATATGAAGAAGAAAATAATGGCGAATTGGCCTTTTTTAGACTTTATAAGACGGTCAGTGTATAGGAAACCAATGTGGAGGGAACAATACTTGAATTTTCATAGTTTCTGTCAATTGCAATACAGGCGAGGCTTGGTTAGGTATACCTTTAGGAGGACCCAAAGAATTTGTAGTGACCTACTTTTTTCAACAGAACGCGATTGTTTCAATGAAAACAATTATTATTATAACCATTTGTACCAGTGACTGTTTTACTGTGCTCGTTTGATTGACTATGCTGATGACAGCCATTACACTTATTCTCCCGTTGACTTTGAACTTGTACGGATTCGGTTGTATTCCTTTGGCACGATCTCGGTATTCTTTCGATACCACGAAATCGCCAACAAATACATCTCGACTACAGCCATGATCTGCCTTATGATACTGACATACGGGGGTCTTATTGGTTGACTGACACGTAGTCTGCTTGTAGTGGTGTTCATAGTCAATCGCGACTCGACACCACGCTACAAATTCACACTTCTGGCACGGTGGAAAAAGATGAAAAATTACTCACTGACACAATAATAGCTAATGGTTATCTACAAAAGTTTGTTGATAGGTGCAAAAGTCAGTTAATGTCAAGACTTCTTGTTTATTCAGTTCCAAAGAAAAAAGTTTATATCCATCTACCATATAGAGGTGAATCCAACAGTATAGTTTTAGGGCAGATTGAAAGCAGCTATCTAGAAAACCTATTATGCTGCTCATTTGGTTGTGATTGAAAAGTCTAATCCCATGATTTCAAATAGACCTAGACAATGCACTGATATTTACGTCACATCCCTTTGTATTTACCAATTTACATTGTTGTATGGAAACATATACATAGGGATGAATAATCAAGTAATGCAATCAACAGGCATCGAATATTTGTCTAGATGGCTTCAAAATCAATCTGTGTTAAATGATCCGATCAACGTGGGAGGTAAAAAAACCAGGCTCATCGATAGCGAAACATATAACTGAGACGGGGCACAAGATTGACATTATTACAGCATTTAGAACGTTGTGTAGAAATTGTCAGGGACAAATTCTCAAGTTTATTAAAGCTTTGGCTACTCGTAAATTTAAACCTCCTTTATGTGTGCAAAAACAATTCGTCGTAACCTTGAACTTACCTTGGTAATCCTTAAGTCATTCTATGGCCTAGGATAACGCGACAATATCTTATTATTTCTTTATGAGGTAAAATTGTTTCTCTTCCCTTTGTTACTTTTTTACTTGAATTTTTATTTAATTGATCTTGATTAATTTTCATATAAACTGCCCTGACTAGTATGTATGTGACCAGATTGTTCAAAATGTATAGCGCAAATACATCACATTTTTCATATCAATTCCGTCTTCTCATTGCTCTGTGGAAATTTATAAACGGGACTAATTACTTTAAAGTTGTAATAAGTAATTCTTAATGCGCTTATTATTGGTAATTTCATAGGGTTAAATATTACTTTTTGAACGAGTTGCACATGATCTATCCAAAGTGGATAGGATGATATTCTTATATTGGTAGAAACGTTTATATGTTGAAAGCGGTAATTATCTCATGTTCTTTATCAGTTTATCTACTTAAAGTAGTTTCGACTTACTCGTTTGAATCTGGGTAGCGTTTCTTTAGGCAATAATGTTGTAAATCACCAGCGTAGACGATGTGTCGAATGATTGAAGACATACTTAAGTTAGGCGGGAATGTTGTGACGACCCAGTTAACGTCGAAGTCACACTTAGCGATCAGCCCCTTACGTAGATTCCCCATTGACGTATGAAGGTACTATAGAAGCAAGCGAAAGTAAGACCACTGCCGCCTGGATCAGTCGGCACTGGAAAAAACGGTAGACTCGTTCAAACATGCCCGCCGTTTCGTTTCAGCGGCCTTGAACGGCCTGACCATAGGCGGTCATTCCGTATTTCAATCGCCGTTGCTGTGTTGGGTCGTATGAGTAATAAGTTTTTTCATGTTTAAGTCATCTTTTGCTGCATGAAAAAGCACAAAATAATTGCCAAGAGCATTGATATAGCATTCTCTGTCTTGTAGTGTACACGTTAACTCTGTTGTTGCTTCGAAAATTGATCTGTGATCCCACCTGCTGTAGTAAACGTCAACACCTTTATATAATTTGTTGATAAGGTCCATAAAACAACGTAAGAAAGATAAGATAACCTTAAGAGTTATAGGTACGCTAAGTTTTTGTGAATCGCTGTTAAACAAAAAAGTTAAGACGAAATGTCGACTCATCGGTAAGTCTTAAATATTTGTTGTACTTGTTTCAGCTAGTTTTTTTCAAGGACTAACTTTTTTTCAATAAGTAATGCGTATTGTCTGTAGTGCTTCATACTCAAATGAAATTTCATTGGATGTAAGCAAGGTGTTTCAATGTATTATACTGAACAAGCGATTTGGAAGCTGGATTGAATTTGATAGTTCTCTAAATGATTTCCAAAAGGTATGGAGCAATAATTCTATGTTTTCTCAGACTACCCATACTCACTATGTTCACAGAGAAAGCAAATTGTTGAAGGATATGAGGTTTAAATACTTTTTTGTGGTGTTTCATTGCACGTTTGGTCGTAAACGTAAATCCGAAGGTCTATTGGTGAATAAAAAACCGTGAGGACTATAACTAATCTGTGACATTTTAGGCCTACGTTTTAAACTGCCAATCTAGGTTTCGTATGAGATTGGAAGGTCAAGAATACGTTAAAAAATCTCACAACATGTCTCACAACCATCCTTGTAATAGTTCATGGATGGTTTGTGATCTGCGGAGTAGAAGATTGTCATCCGAAGACAAAGAAAACTTGAAGCCAGTAATATTGCACGCTCAGTCAACAGATGAAGTTATAGAAAGTATTAAGGAGAAAACTGGTAAGCAGGTTACCGCTGTTGATGTCAAAACTATGGAAGCTAAACTGTCCACTGATAAGTGTATAGAAATATATTTCAGGTTGTACTCGAATGCAAGTAATGCATGTACTGTGACAAAACGGTGAAGTTAGGGATTATGTAGAAAATGGATATATTACGAGAATATGCTTCAACAGTTATGACCAGATACGGTTGTACAATCTATATCCTGAAGACGTGTGTAATGATCAGACTTATAATACCAATAATAAAAAGTGGTTGCTCTATTTATTACATTACATTTTGTAGATATTCCTTATTACAGTTGGTCGTAACCGATTATTTTGGTCGTGAGCAGCCTGTAATGTTTTTTTGAACGAAAAAGAAAATGCGCGTAGATGTCACGTGGATTCAAGACAAATTCAAAGAGTGTATGGGAAATACATCGAAAACCCAGACCTTTTTTATGGATTGCGCACGAGCAGAAAGCGCAGCTGTTCGTATCACACACTCTAATGCGAACATAGTTTTGTGCGCCTTCCACGTATGTCGCGCTTTCCGCAAAAAATTAGATTAACATAAAATTGCCTTTAGACTTGTAGCGTGGAGTCGAGTCGCGATTGACTATGAACACCACTACAAGCAGACTAAGCCCAACCGAATCCATACAAGTTCAAAGTCAACGGGAGAATAAGTGTAATGGCTGTCATCAGCATAGTCAATCAAACGAGCACAGTAAAACAGTCACTGGTACAAATGGTTATAATAATAATTGTTTTCATTGAAACAATCGCGTTCTGTTGACAAAATTAGGTCACTACAGGAGTTCCCCGCTAGAAAGGGTTTACGCTTTCGATAGGTAGCGGTTTGGTTCGTGGGACTGATCGGCACAAGTGTGGTTGTAAGACGGAAGAATTGATGAAACAGGAAGCGAACGTTGATCCTCGAGCTGCCAACGGAAGTCTTTTGCGCAGAACGTTACCAAGAGAAGTGTTCTGTATTTGTTGCTCGAGTTAGCATACCACACCAGAGTCGTTTGTATCCAGGATCTGAAGATTGATTTTGTAGGGGTGCGAACCAGAAAACGCTGCAGACGTGGGACGAAACCACGTTGAGCAAATCAAGCGTTTGACAGGCGAATTCCAAACCAGATTATCGGCTGAGTGTGTTGACAAGAGCGTGGGTGATCAGGTCAGCTTTCGCCAAGGTTGACTGAAGTCGACGTTAACAAGCAGGCGATGGTCGGAGGCGTGAGCTCAGGATAGAAAAAAAATCAAAAAAAGATAAGTGTAGCATGCGTGTAGTATAGGAATAATCCTACACCGTATTCGTTGTAGACTGTGCGGTTAGTCGCGAAAGCGTACGGGTAACCGTACTCGGCGACCGGAACGTGAGACAGTAGTCTCGTTCGTACTTCGTGAGCCTGCAATCTCATCCGAGGTCAAGGGCGGCGTGGTCTGCCGATCTGGAGGTGAGACGGAAGTATCTTCCGTAGATGGTGCAGATGACACGTGCTGCTGGCCGGGACGTGAGAACGAGGTCTCTGATGTTTCTAGCGTGGGATGTGCAGTAGATGTAGGGGTCCCGCTAGTAGGTTAGACGGGTTTAACATTGGGTCTCAAGTTATCGAGTAGGGCACTGTCATCGACGTGTGCTGGTTTGAGACGATCAATGCTGACGATCTCGACGCGGCCGTATCGATCAACCTTGAAGGTCTTTTCGTGAAGAGAGATCACGTGAAAAGGCCCTTCGTAAGGCTGTTGCAAAGGTTCGCGTACCGAATCTACTCGTATGAAAACATGTGAACAGGTAGATAACTCTCGAGGGAGAGCGACCTGTTGATGTTGTATTCGAGTTGACACCGGAGACAGCGTTCGCATAAATGCAGACAGTCGATGCACGTAGTCTGATTTATCGATATCATTACTGCTCCGTGGTGTGAAGAATTCCCCAGGCAGACGCAATGTCGTGCCGTATACAAGTTTAGCGGCGGAACATTGAATATCTGCCTTCAAACTCGTTCTGATGCCTAAGAGAACGAGCGGTAAGATTTCGTACCAATTATGGTTTTCGTGTGCTCGGAGAGCACTTTTAAGTTGACGATGAAACCGTTCGACTAAACCACTCGATGCTGGATGGTGAGCGGTAGTGCGTATGCGTTCCGTACCAAGCGGCCGGGTCAGTGAGGAGAATAATGCGGACTCAAATTGTTGTCCTCGGTCAGTCGTGACTGTCGAAGAACAACCGCACAATGCTATCCATCGTTCTACGAGGCGGTGGGCAACTGTTTCCTCCGTAATAGACGTGATGGGAATAGCTTCGGGCCATCTTGTAAAGCGATTGATGCACCTGGATGAGACAATCCATGTAGGGCATCGAAGACGAGACTACGGTAAGCAGAGGGTACGATGGGTCGACGAAGACCGATAGAAATATCACATAGGATAGTACCTGATCTAGTAGCTAGGGGTACTTCTCGGCACTGAAGGGACGAAGATTGTGGTGCTTCTGTACAAAAGGGCTCGTTTGCTTGGGCAATAGCCATAGCAGGAAGATCGAGCACCGGTATAGTAACTACATTCACTTGGATACGTGACAGAGCATCAGCAACATAGTTCGACTCGCCTTTAATGTGACGAAGGTCTGCCACGAACTCAATGATATAGTCCAAATGTCTGCATTCTCGTGGTGAGTAGCGGTCAGACTTGGTATGCAGGGCATACGTTAAGGGCTTATGGTCGGTGAATAAAATGATATTGCCACCTTCTACTGCGTGCCGGAAATGTTTGATGGTGCAGTAGGCTGCTAGCAGTTCGCGACCAAAAGCGCTATATCTCGTCTCCGTGGGAGTTAGGTGTTGCGAGAAAAATTCGAGCGGTTGCCAACTACCGGAGATATTCTGTTGCATGACGGCTCCTATAGCAAAATCTGATACATCAACCGCTACACTAAGCGTGGCTGATGGGTCAGGATGAGCGAGGAGTGTAACTTCAGCGAGAGCCGTTTTGATCTCTGAGAATGCAGTACGTGCGGTATCGTTCAATTCTAATTTGCGTGGATTACCGCGTAGTAAATCGGTTAATGGTCGTAACCGTTCTGCCGCGTGCGGGATAAAACGTCGGTAGACGTTAACCAAACCGAGAAAAGCCTTCAGTTCATTGATTGAGGACGGCACGTTGTACTCCTTGATTGCTCGAACTTTGTCCTCGCAAGGCAGAATACACTCTTGTCTGATGATGTGACCCAGAAATATTATTTCTGATTTACCCAATTCACATTCCTCTGGGTTGACTACTATTCCATTATCCGAAAGACGTTGGAATAATAGCGTAAGGTGTTGATAATGTTCATCTACGTTTGATGATGCGATCGGCAGGTCATCAATATAGACGTAAACAAAATCCAAGTCTCGTACTATGCTATCGATAAACCTTTGGAAAGTTTGAGCAGCATTCCGTAATCCAAATGGCATTCGCAGGAACTCAAACAGACCGAAAGGAGTCGTGATAGCAGTTTTCTCGATGTCTTCAAGAGCTACTGAAATCTGGTGATGCGCTCGTACCAGATCGATTTTAGGAAAGATAGTCGTGCCCTTGAGCGATGCCGTGATGTCGTGTATGTGGGGGATGGGGTAACTATCAACGCGCGTAACTACGTTTAATGCTCGGTAGTCGCCGCAAGGTCTCCAACTCACCCCATCCTTTTTGCGCACCATGTGTAAAGGAGAGGCCCACGGACTGTGAGAAGGACGAATAATACCAGCAGATAGTAAATTGTCAAACTCACGTTTAGCGAAGGCTAATTTGTCCGGTGCCAGTCGGCGTGGTCTTGCCGTGACTGGTGGTCCGCGGGTGACTATGTGGTGTACCACACGATTGGTCACCGATGAAATCTCCTCGAGTGGTTTAGTTAATCTGGGGAATTTCTCGAATAAGGCGTGGAATTTATCGTCACGCGAATAAAAAGTGCCGAGGATTCGGTACGCGTTTGTGTGAGCTTTAAAGCCCATGAATTTACTGTTCGACGAAGTATCGATTAGCTGCAGCCTACGTGAATCGACTAGCAATTCATAGTGCTGTAGGAAATCAATACCTAGTATGGCTGTGGGAACATCAGCAATGATGAACGTCCACAGATACCGTCGTCGGTTGCCCAGGTTGACCGCGAGTTGTCGTGTACCGTAGGTACGAATGGCTGAGCCATTTGCAGCGCGTAGTCGAAGCATTGAAGCTTGTGACTTGATGCTACCTCGTGGTACGACAGAAAGTTGGGCACCTGTATCCACTAGGTACCTAGCGTTTGTGCGATAATCGTGCACGTAAAATAAACGGCCAACCTGGGGGGCAGGGCCGGCGAGTACGGCCGCTTTTACTCGCCGGCTTTGGAGTTTCCCGCCTTGTATGAGCACGGGGCTCGACAACGGCGGGCACCAGATCCGAAGGATCGATGAAACCAGCACCAACCCTCACTCGCTTCCGAAGCCGCCTTTTGGCGTGGCTTGGAAGATGCCCTCGTTGGACGAGTGTTGACGGCTTTTCGAGAGCGTGAGCGGACTCGAGGGACGTAGGGTTGGGGTACGTTACAACGGTCTCGAAAACTAAGACGTGTGTGAATACACCCTCCCCTGTAACCTTGAGCCGAGGAGTGGCTGCCGTCGATATCGACTTTCGGACGCGACGTTGAGGCAACTACGTAGTTGTCTCGGTTGCCAGTCCTAGCTAGAATTTTGTCTGCTAAGAGGGCTACCTGTTTCAGCGGTGCGTCCTCGAGCAGGGCCGTAACTGTAGGTTGGATAAATGCAGGTAGAGATTCGAGCCACAGTTCTTTAACGATTTCAGAATCGGCTGCCGTGGGTCCTGCAAGAGATTGCAGGCGCGTGAGGTGGTGGCTCGGTTTAGCATCACCCAGGGGGTGACGTGCTGATAACGTCCTCAATCGTTGCTCCCTCGATGGGAGGAAATGTCTGAGGATCGCCTCCTTGAGATGTTCGTAAACATTGGGCACAGCTACTAAATGGTCTCCCGGTAAACATTCGAGAGCGTAGGCGTACTTCAGCCGTTGGCTTGTAATATGACGGGTCTCAAATTGAGACTCTATAGCAGCAAACCAAACTTCGGGATCGTGAGGAATAAAAGATACAGGTCGAAAGTGTATAACCTGTACGTCAGAGTCTATTACGTTAATACTATTCTTATCATTATCCGTCATGTCAAATATACTATATGTTAAAAATTAATATGAAAATATATGACAGACGTGGATAGATAAGCGATAGATTCATCAAAATTGACTTCTTTGGAAGGTTTGGTTGCGATTGCCAAGTGGTCATAGATGTAGGTTCACCAGTTGAAGAAGATTTGACCGAAGTTGAGGCGTGTTCCAAAATTTGGCTCACCAAATGTAGCGTGGTGTCGAGTTGAGCTTGACTATGAACAACGCTACAAGTCTATGTGCCAATTAACCAATAAGATCCCCGTAGGCCAATATCATAAGGCAGATCATGGCTGTAGTCGAGATGTATTTGTTGGCGATCTCGTGGTATCGAAAGAATACCGAGATCGTGCCAAAGGAGTACAAGCGTGGTTACTGAGCGTAACCGGATTCGTACAAGTTCAAAGTCAACGGGAAAATAAGTGTGTATAATGGCTGTCATTAGCACATTTAAACAAACGAGCACAGTAAAACAGTCACTGGTACAATTGGTTACAATAATAATTGTTTTCATTGAACCAATCGCGTACTGTTGACAAAAGTAGGTCACTACAAGATAAACAAGGTTCTCCCAAGATCAATAAGGTTTATATGACTAAGAAGTTTCCGATGGATAATGTAGAATCTTTACCCGAGGAAAAACTGGGATCGTGGAAGCATTTGAAGGACATCACCCTTCCGACTTTGCAAAGTAATTTGGTTAGTGTTGATTGGGTGTGACACTCCAGACGCGCAGTGGGTTCTGTAACAACGTCTGGGAGATCGGGCACATCCGTTTGGTGTGCGTACGCCCCCCGTTGAATGATTTTAGGACATAAGGAGTCTTATGGCTCCGTAGATCCAGTACAGCGTTGTCATTCTCATGATGTTTCACCGGATCGAGAAAGATTATATGGTTATGAGTTCGAGGATGCAAACCAAATTGGTAAACATGGTTCACTTGAATGAAAGGTATCTGTAACAGTGGAACTAAACGAAGAAATGTGTTTGGAAAATTCGCTTAATCAACGGCAATACAATGTTAATGTTGATGGGTGTCGTAATGAAACTTGCGGAAACGTGATGGACAATTCATCTGTATTTACAAAAGATCTGATGTTACTCACTTTTAAAAGAACTAGCAGAGTCTAACAATGTTATGATTTGGAATCACAATAGAGTTCGCGGTAAAGAAAAAAATTAATGGCCTAATACTTTATTTGAGCTTACATATTCATGTTTACGTTACTTTATATGAGCTTATATGGAGAATGGAGCATTGTGTTAAATGGTTGATATTGCAGTTACGTATGTTGGCACAAACATTTTGGAGACGTTTGTCTAAAAAATATGTTTCCCTGTGGCGACGTGGACACAAAAGGACTCGACTAGAGAGGAACATAGGAAAGAGTAAATTGGTGACGACATGTTCTGGTTTCTTAAATAAAGACATGGTTATTAGGTCTGGTAAGGAAAGTGATACGTAGTAATGATGGATTAAGAGCGATAGAGATGAGGACAAGCCAAGGAATCTTAGTAAGATATATTCGAAAATTGCGTCCAGAAATTGTAGATGCTAGGAAGCAACTCGGATCACGAGGCGTACTGGTGTCCTAGGGATCACGAGACTGTTGGTATATCGAATGTTTGTTGTTGACTGCTTGTGATGCATATATTTTCGATCGTGAGTGTTGTGGGAGAACTGAAGACATTTGGGTGATTAAAAACGTTCTATTGTATATTAATAACTTTACTGTGTTTTTTGATTGTATTTGTTTTACTGAACTTCTGAACTTGTTCGTTTATGTCTTTGGTTTGGTATTTGGGAGTTTTTGCTGCGGGAACATACAAAATTGAAGGTTTGTCTTTTAATTGTTATAATTATTGTTGTTAGAAGAACATTTGCGTCGACTATTCGTAAATTGCTAGTAAACTTTGATAAATAAATTAGAGTTTGGTTCTATCGTTAATTTGAGTTCGTAAATTGCAAATAGATCGATATACCGTACTTCAATGACGAGAACAAGCAAAAACGTGGACATAACAATTCAGTGACCCCAGTGTTGTATAATTTGGCTAGTGCTCAATTACCTACCACTGGCCCTGAAATGTCTACTTGGATTTGTAAAAAACGAGCCCGTGGGCTGCTAGACTGTCAGATGATGCTCAGTTGCATCATATGTTCAAATTCCCTCCTTACAATCTCTCGCTATTCCGGGGGTAGTCTATTTGGTTTGGCACAGATTGATGAACCTGTGGTAGTTATGTGCTGTCTAATATGGTACGAAGTGTGTTTGTTTTGGTAGTCGACTTTTGTAATGCTATCGCACTCCGGTAGAATATCAGTGAAAAAGTTATTTGTCAGTTTTACCACGTGGATATCATAAATTTCACAAATGGTAGAATTACCACTTACCTGCAAGCCAGTGTGCCTATCTACCGGTTTCGTTTCATTCATGTCAACTAGTTATAAACATTGAAAAAATAAACTCCACGAATAGGTCGCTTTGCTTGTGAAACTGTGGAAATCCATGAAAATCTCCGACGAAGTCCATGGTCTAATACTGATGACTGTCCGTATGTTTTTATGACCGTTTCGTTGGCCACCTCTAATGTATGCCTGATCATCTGTTTATCTATCTGTTAATCGTACGTCAAGTTTTTAATGGCTGTCTCGCTTAGATCGACTACCGAGTGTGACCCTTCCTTGTGCACATATGTAAAGATGCCACAGGTATTTGGAGTTTGACAGCACCTCCACACGTAAGACATTTATAATCAAAGTATAACAACCCAGTCAAATCAGAAGTGAAAGATGAATGAGTTCGAAGTTATATATGAAAAGCTATCGATATGTCGAGAAGCGTTAGGTCGAAGTCGGCCTACAGTTGAAAGGGCTGAGAAGCACGGCATTGGTGACCAGGTGTGGATGCGTGTGTCATTTTAAACTAATGCTTTGTGTAACAAAGTCAAAGACTTACGTAACTATTTTTTTTGCGATTGATCACGCTCTACAGGCTGTAACTCTTAATGAACAAGAATCACTTTAGTGCAATAAACCTTACCATTTTACCTTACTACAAAAGAGATGACTGAAGACTTCAATAAATTTTGCGAAACAAAATAAAGTTTGATGATATTTAACTGTAAACGATTTAATTGTGTAATGTAAATTGAGTGATAATATGCTTATGGAAAATTGTTTTTCCACATCGGAAACTAATAATTTACTGCTCTCATTTAGTTCTCGGGTAACTCGGTTCAATTGACCGTAGTTCTGAGGTCGTGTGCTGGCAGATATGTTGCAGTTGACTTTTGTTTGTAATAATCTCTCTTTTTATCTGACACTTTTAGTAATATTCTTATCACCCTTAGTTTTTTCACATACTACGGTTGACAGATTAGTTTGCCGAAGTGCTGTCTCTGCACAAAAGCATAATGTTCTTCCTGAATGTATTGGTGAATGGAAGAAGTACCCATGGTCGCAATTTCGAATAGATAATTCTTCCGAGTGCACTGACTGCCGGTTAATCTCACCCTATGTGTGGGATTACAAGATTGAACCATTGCTTTGTGCTACTGGTGTTAAAAATGAAGAGGTAATTATTTCGATTGGACTAACAGTTAAAATTAGTGCAAAAATATAATCAACTCTTTATCTCAACTGAAATATGTCAAGGTTAGTGCCATTTGGAGTAAAACAATTATTAGAATCGCAATAACGTTTTGTGTAACATCCTTACACTTTGTGATTCTCATACATATATCAAAGTAAGCGTACATTTCGATTGACCAGCTGGTTTGACCTTGAGGCTAGAAATGCACGCATCCTAATTGAGGCATTGGGACAGAGAGACGAGAGAAAAAATCAGTCAACTGGAACACTACTCGTTTTATTACTGGTTTCCAATCAATATTATTGTTAAAATATACATGAAAAGATTGATATTTAATATGACCACATCGAACAAACAATTAGAAAAATATAATTGTGTCCAAAAATAGATTACCAAAGGTTACGTGCAAATGACAAAAGCGTGAGAACAGAAAAGGGTATATTAATGAATTATACATCAAACGAAAGCTTATGTCTAGTAGAATAAATTGAAGACAAAACTAAATGTTAGCATTGTACAAACTTTGAATTAAGTGAAATAACATCCTCAAAACTAGCTTCCGTTATTTGTCATGGCTTCATTAGCTCTCTGCACAATTAAGGCTTATCATAGAAAATACGTTGTGAAATTACCCAATAAAGTTATATATTTTTAACAAATGAGAAAAAACTAAATGCAATCTTCAGAGAGAAAATAGTTCCTCTTTAAACCAGCTATTCATATATCTTACATCTAATGTTGCTTATTTTCAATTTCTTCTAGTTCCGTAAACATTAGAAATGATTCATCAAATATTATCTCATGCCATTAAATTATTGTCAGAAGGGATTTTGTGGATATTGTAGTGTTAGGTTAGAAGCTTAACGAGTTCACTTAAATTTGCGAACGAGAACGAGATTCGGTGACCAACGACTAGTGAGCTAGCTAATGACGCGTCCCAGCCCCAGCTATCTAGAGGGAGAAGTCCAGGCTTGAAATGAGAAGTATATTCTGCAACAACCAGGGACGAGCGATTCAACCAAAACAATTTAAAACATATATATACAAATATATACAACCGATATTGTCATTTATATTTTTAAACATTCGTCAATAAGTTCGTCAATTGATTGCTATTCAAATATTTAAACATTTAATCGATAAGTTAATCGATAAAATTACAAATGTGAGTTTTGGGGGATTTATCGTCCCCAACATGTAGTAATTTCAATAGTTGAGATCATGAGTCAATTGAAGCTAGACCACAACCTCATCAACTGATTTACCATAATTACCTAATAACCTGCGTTTAGCCTCACTACTACTTGCCAGGTGATCCCGGCAGATGCGAACAAAATTTTTAAGACATCTGTGGTTAAATACTAGTAATTTACCAGTATCTTCAACTCTTAATGGCCTTGTTTCGCAGCCGTAAAGTAGAACAGAACGAGCTGCCGCGCAGTACACACGTCCCTTAATTGATAGACGGATATCTCGCCTTCTCCATAGTTGGTGACTTAGGTTGGCAAAAGCCAAACGAGCATTTCAAATCCGTGCTGAGATTTCGTCAAACACTAACCCATTAGGGCTGATCAGAATTTCAGGATAAGTGAAGTTGTAAACGCGTTCTACTACTTCACTTCCTATCCTTATTTCAGGTGTTGACGCAGGCCAGTCCTGAAGCAACAACTTGCATTTAAAGGGGGAGGGGCGCATCTCAAGGTCTACCACAAGACTGCATTTTATCAGCGTCTTCACCAAACGAAACTATATCATCTGCGTATGCTAAGTCGATAAGTGAACCTCCTGGTAGGAGATCATTGCTTGAAAATTCAGTCGAGGAGAGCGTTATTTTTATCAGTAGATCTATGATGAAGTTATACAAAAACGGAGAAAGTGAACAGCCTTGACGGACACCACTTGAGGTTTCAAAAGCAGATGACAGTTCATCAAAAGCTCTGACTCGACTATTAGTGTTCAAGTAAAGAGCCTTCACAAGGTTTATGTAATTCTGAGGTACGCCTTTTAATGACAGACACTGCCACAAAAACTCGCGGTCTACAGAATATGTGAGAATAGTCAGGACATTATATTTTGACAGCAAACATTCATACGATCTAATTGGAGTTAGATAGTTGGCCACTAAAGCTTAAACATAGAATTAATTTTTTAAAAATTAACATGAAAAGACTTAAAACCTACTTATTTATGTAACAACTATTTCTATTTATGCAAAGATGGATAGTGGCTAGCAGTGGAATCCAGGACGCATGTTCCGTCCTATTTGGGACTCGTCAGCTAGATGTATCTGCATCCCAGAGTTGATGTACACTCCGGGGCTCAAACCCAGTACCGTTCGCTCCAAATGCCATCGCGTTATCAACTTAACTGAAGAGTCCTAAATAAGACGAAACACGCGTCTTGGATTCCAATGCTAGCCGCTATTCATCTTTGTTTAAAAAGCTTGTGACTTAAGGCTATATCGAGGTAGTCCGCACAGGATGCACACATGACTGACCAATTGCAGTCCTAAATAACAATGAAAAGACACAAGTAAAACAACAACAACTGAATTTATCTCTATTTACCTTAAATTAATCTAAAACACGTGACATAAAAAAATGTTATTCATTGTTAATTACAGCAATTCATAGTTCATGTTTATTTCTTAAATTGAAGTACTAAGTACTTTCATTTTAATAAAGGAGTTGTTCCTTATGTTGTTAACACTCAGGATTGAGTTTTATTCAGTATCTATTTTTAGATGTGCATGCATCCAGAGTGGATTAGCTTGATATAGTTATATTTGTTGCAAGATTTAGTTTCTTGTATCTAACAGTGAAATCCAGTAGGCTCATTTTATTCTATTCTAAACTTCTCAGTTTGGTGTATCTCTATTCTAATATTAATGTTATATTTGGAAAATCTACATTTTTACACAAAACAAAAGTACCATTAGTGTAGTGTACATAAAGTACAGTTTCATTAATAACGAGTATTAATTTGTAATTGCTAAATTTCTAGCGATTATATCGACAAGGAAATAGTTTTAAAAGATTTCGTATCGTTACATCATTTGCTTTATGGTGTAATTGATTGGTTATGTTTTCAATTAATTTTAACTTATTCATTTTGACTTAAAGTCATCTACTCAATTAAATATAATCAGATATTAATATAAATTTATTTTATAATGGATTATCTTTTATGAAACTGATTAAAAGTACTTACTGTATTATTGAATAATAACTATAAGTTCAATGACACAAAACACAATACAAGTCATAAAACAATTAACATTTATCAAAGTAATTTCAATAGTTGAGATCATGAGTCAATTGAAACTAGATCACAATGGAAAACTTGGAAGTCTTTGTCAATAAACTAAATTACCTAATCATTAACAGTAAAAAGAATTCTTCAGAAATATGAAGTCAGTCGAACGTTTATCTTTTATCAAACTAGCTGATAAAAATGTAGTTTGTTAGTCAGACGAAGATAGATAGATAGATAGATAGATAGATAGATAGATAGATAGATAGATAGATAGATAGATAGATAGATAGATAGATAGATAGATAGATAGATAGATAGATAGATAGATAGATAGATAGATAGATAGATAGATAGATAGATAGATAGATAGATTAGATAGATAGATAGATAGATAGATAGATAGATAGATAGATAGATAGATAGATAGATAGATAGATAGATAGATAGATAGATAGATAGATAGATAGATAGATAGATAGATAGATAGATAGATAGATAGATAGATAGATAGATAGATAGATAGATAGATAGATAGATAGATAGATAGATAGATAGATAGATAGATAGATAGATAGATAGATAGATAGATAGATAGATAGATAGATAGATAGATAGATAGATAGATAGATAGATAGATAGATAGATAGATAGATAGATAGATAGATAGATAGATAGATAGATAGATAGATAGATAGATAGATAGATAGATAGATAGATAGATAGATAGATAGATAGATAGATAGATAGATAGATAGATAGATAGATAGATAGATAGATAGATAGATAGATAGATAGATAAGGAATTTATTCGACCAGATTCTCATTTAATTAAATTACCTGACATTTAATGCTTAGCTACATGCGTTTTTGTCTTAATTTTCCGAACTTATTTTGCAACTAGTAACAGAACTTCATTTTGGAAACAGAATAATAACCTAGAGAGATATAATTACACATATCTGCACCAACAAGGAAAAAAATTTTTAATAGATAAAATAAACACCATTAATAGTGATAAACATTGTAATCAAACAAACCAGTCCTCATCATAAGAGTCATCGTTAAATACCCCTTAAAATGAGGATTATTTATTTATTTCAACACATAAATATTGGTACAAAGGAGCATCATACATATATGCGCCACACAAAACACTGAGAATGGGAAGAGAAAAAAGAAGGTAAGGTGTGCATAATAAAAAAACAACAATAACGACCACAGATTAGTGTGTGATAGTGTGTAATAATGATAA